>JAQNCA010000002.1:6924386-6935213 GCA_029783725.1 Acanthurus tractus | reverse complement strand
TCTCCTGGCAGTTGAAGGTGCCTAATATTTTGTCCGTGTGGTTGATGTTGGGGAGCATTAAGCAGGTGATGGTGGTATACTGGCAGATTCAGTCTTTGGTCGGACCTATGGTGAGGTCATGCTACATTGACTTTTTTAGCGTACAACTGCTGCCATCATTATTTTGATTGTGGCTTTGATTTGACAATATAAGTGCAAGAGGATGAACACAGAATCGTCTTAAGATAAAAGTGTAATTTTACACTAGAAACATTTTTTTTTTGCAGGAGCTGTAATCTTTGACACCATATTATCTTCTCCCAAAAAATGTATCAGTCTCCTCCAAATCCTTTATTGCCTCAATATGCACTGTTGTTAACAGATTAGAGTTGTTGTCGGACTGCTCCAAAACAACAGTGTCATATTATTTGCCAAGATGCTCAAAGCTGGCAAGCATGAAACTAGCTCAAAGCTCATTTCTGCTTGCTCAAACAGAGCCAATTGCAAACATATCTTTGTTTTACAAGATAAATTATCAACTAATTCTTGCCAGTTGGAATATACACAGTTGTAAAGCTCTCTGCTGATTCATCTGTTGTTGAACTAATAAAAAAAGTTTTGTTTCAAATACACGGTTATAGTTTTCTTTACTCATTTGTACACATAGCAAGAGTCACGAGTTCGGACTGAACTGAAATAGGTGTCATGGAATCTATAAATTTGAAAAGGACAATGTTAACTGCACCTATTTAATCTCATTTAAAGCAGGGGCAAGGTTTAATATTCTCGACAGAAGAAAAGCAGCAGCAGCAGAAGTGTTTTGTCTTTGCGTCTGTCATGGCAGAACAGGCCAGATGAGACCTGAACGGCCACACCAGATGGCAGGTGACTGTTCTGTCGGACACAGACCACAGGGGACAGACAATGAAAGCACTGATGTGTAGGTGAGGGAGAATAGTGGATGAATAATAAGAGGAAGGTGTACTATGAATTTTATTGTAAGATTGGAGTTTTGGTTTTTAAAAGGTAAACTTTAAGCCGCTCTGGCTATAAAACACCATGGTCTCATAATTTGAGGGAAAATCATACTTGTGTTTCAGCCAGCTCAGTCCAGGTCTAAGTGCAATGCAGGCGTTAGAAGGCTATTTTTATGGCTTTAGTGGGCAAGAGTGAACAAGAGCAGACCTATCCAAAAGCCGACAGACAGGTTTTGTGGATGTCCTGTGTTTTCAGTTAATCAAGGTGACTCATGTCTATTGAATTTGATGTGAATTAGGCAGTTGGTCCGCTTCATGATGCAGTTGCACTTCACAACAAATGGACTGCAAATAAACTGCACATAAAGGAGTAAAATTTCAAAGCCTTTTCATTTATCTTGTTTGGCAATCTACCCAGCCATGTAGAGTCATGGAGTGTGACAGTGTCATTTATGCATGAAAGGTTTGGCCATTTAATAAATGATTGGAAGGTGATTTTGGAAGGTAAATTAGGCACACTCAAGTTCCCAATGTTTAATGGTTATTAGAAATAAGGTTTGTTTGGCCCTTCATCTTTTATAAGTGAACCACTTCCTACACTGGATAGGGGTTTTCCTATATTGCACAGATCAAGGGTCCAGTGGGAAATCAGAAGAGGCTATGTTCTTGCCAAAGCCAGCTATGGATCTGGCCAATCATGATTTGGGAGGAGGTTGCCAAACAGGAATGAGAATACAACTATTTATTCAACCAACATGGTGGCTCATGTGTCTCATGGAGCAATCCGCTGGAGCCCAGCCTAGCTGATGAATTCATTTTGAGCCTGTGTACTCTTTAGGTGGAGTCAGTTTTTAATTTCATCTGGACCCAAAGCAAATAATTTCAATGCAACTTGACAGGAGTATGTGCAACTGACACTCAAAAACAAATCTTTCATCTGCTAAGAACAAGAACATTACTGGAAACGTAACTTAAAAAAATGGACATGTCAAAGGTTGTACAAACAACAACTGCATGAAAACAAATCATTTTTTAAAAAAATAATACAGCCTCAGAAATCTTTGAAAGAATGAAAGTCTTTACTAGATCTCTGAGCCAATAACATAACAACGTTGATGTGACATGCTGACCTCTGAGGCTTAGAAATTGTAGCAGCAGTAGCAGTAGCACATAGGTGTTTTTTTGCTAAACCATCTGATCATAAAGTATAAAAGTACAATTCAACATATCTAAGCCAACTACACATCTAGTAAGAACAGTCAAAGTCCTTTCAGTCTTGACTAAAGAGTTGTTACCAGTTAGATTGTCAAAATAGAGAAATGTCAGGTTCGGTCCCTGAATAACTATGTTAGCATTAGTGAAAATATGCAAAGTATAAATGCTGTCCATAACACCTCTAAAATAAGCCAATGAACATTAAAGGATGTCTGAAAAGGGAATGTTTTTTGCCACACTTTAAAGTCTTAAATATAACTGTCATTTAATCCACCCTTTCTGGACTTCATGACACTGTTGATATTTAGAGAAAAAGGACCTTTAGGCCTGTGCACCTCTGTGGACAACATTAGCTTCTCCCAGTGGGTCAGCCTTTTACCCTGTCACAGATAAACAAGAGGACTTGGGAGTTTGCTGCATCGGTTTTACACCATGTCTTTGGTAGATATGGAAAGTCTTAGTCCCCTGAGGTTTTCTTCTGGCACTGCTGAAAGAATATGCAGCACAGAGGGTACTGCTGAAAACAATCCACTCCCTGAACTCCCTTCTCACATTTCATCACATTTCTCTGCATTAATTCAAGCCCACAGAGTGTGGGTCTGACAGGGAGAGTATCATGCCACCTCTTCTGATTGTGACATGTATAGACACAACTGCAGTATGAAGGTGAAGCCAAGGTCTGTGTTTGGTGTCACTGGGATGTAATGGGGCTTTCAAACCGAGGTCTGAACCAAGATACACGTTTTGTTACGAAATAATGTATTTGAACTAGTTTAGGATTCATATTAAAAATGTGCAAGTAAGCTAAAAATATGTTACAACATCCTGTCATCATCATCTCTTAGGGTTCCTGTCCCTGTGTCTGACACTAGGCTTGTTCCAGATGAACTATATCTTGCCTGGAAAACAGGCAAGAGCATGAAAAAGCAGCAGTGAAAACAAGAGAAAAAAAAAACGAGGACAAGTCAGAAATGTTTTCAGCAGCCGTCAGTCTGTACACCAAGTGACAGAAACACTCACATCCTGTTAGATCTAATCCTCAATTTTTAAAAAAGGGAAAACCAATATATGAGTATGTGCGCAGTCTCTAAATGCCTAAATTATGACAGGGTAACCTATTAAAATGCTATTCAGATGATATGTGATTTCTGTTTATGGTTTAAACCTTATACCGGATTCTCATGTCATTACTATCATCATGGTATCAGTGTTCAGCTGTCTCCTATATAAATTAGCTGAGTTGTCTGCCCCTCTCAAACTAATTAAATCAAGTAAAAAAATTTCATTATGGAGCTGTCAGAGACTGTTAGGGTTCACATCTGTTGGCCTACTGGTGTTTTTTTTAGAGTCCTTACATGTGATGCTAAATTCATTAATAATTAACTCAGTTAAATAGCAATATACAAGCACATTTGATAGGCCTAAATATGCCATTTATGATGGCACAGTATTTTCACTGTCTGCTAACTGTCAACATTAGCTACTCACCATGTATTTCATTGACAGAATAAACCTTCAAAATCAGATCATTTAAGTAAAGTCTCTCTAATTTAACAAAATTCCATTAAAAACATAACATGTTGAGTCAAAAACTGAACTTGTCGGCTGTAAGATCAGATGAGAGGCAGGTGTTTCCCATCATTCCACGGACATTACAGTAGGTAGAGAGTGGCTGCCTGGCCTTACAAACCACGGCCACTTTGTTCTGTTGAGGTTTTTGAGCAAGTCTGGATGAAGGCGGGCAAAAAGCTGCATTCCACCAAGACTACAGTCTGCAGTCAACTAGTATAAATCTTATGTGCCTTGGTAGAAGACAACTCTGCTGAACAGCAGGTAGAGAGAGTTTGTATTCATCATTAAGAGAGGGAAACCAAAGGACTAGGAATGCAAGTATTCAAACCATTATGATATAAGTAGCATTTGCTAACCTTCTCACCACTCTTGCACATTATTTGATCAGTTCTGTGATACAACATTTACTGCTACTAACTGAGAACTGTCCAATAAAAAGCTGCAAACTGCATTGGTGTTGTCAGCTCTTGGTCTTTTGGTTTTGGAAGAAAACAGAAAGAGTCAGAGTAGAAAAATCAGGGGAGAGACCACATTAAGCTAAAATCACAGATGCTGCAGCAAAGAGTCACAGGGATTTTCCTTCACCTGTGTCAAGAGCTGGAGTCAAATAAACACCTCAGACTCGAAACACATCACTCTACTCTTTCCTTTTTAGCTACTTTTACTTTTTTAAATACTAGAATTGTATTTCCATAGGGAAACAGCCAATCAGAGTGCGCTATTTCACTGATGGCCTCTCATGGGCCAAAAAGAGCAAAATGCACACGTTAAAGACGAGAGTGACAGCCAGATATCTGACCATCAGCTTAGTGTGTTAGGACCCTTATTATCAGCATGCTTATTGTGGAGATTGCTGGTGATTGATTCTGTGCAGGACTGGCTTATCTGGAATGAGTAAATTATTTGTTTGTAGATGGCATAAGTCACATGATGGGGGTGTTTACAAGTTAGCTGGTGGCCTGAATGGCAATTTGTTCCAAAATTTATCTAAAAATACAATAATGGGTCACTATTGCAATATCTCGACATTTTCTATCTCAACATTTTGTAAATATAAATGAGCAGATTCTGCAACAACTTCAAGCCTGACACTTAACTCTAGTTAGAATTTGCCAAATTAGCTGTATTTTACATGGTGAGTTTTTGTTGTAGCCGACAGCCGAGGAGGTCGAGACTGCACACGTTCTTGTGAGTTTTGGTGACCACTTTTTGTGGAGTCTGTTTTACTTCATTTTTCACGCCCAAGCTTTAAGAACACACTTTTGGAATTTCCTGTATTGCACGTGTGACTCGGGTGCTGATGTTGATTTAGCAGTGTACCTTGGAGTGGCAACTCTTGAAAGTCTTTGCTCACACCTTCTGCATGCATGATACTGTGCAGTGCTCTTTTTATGCACAACAGGAACAGTAACAGCTTTGATCCTAATAATCCATGTAAAACCCTAATAATCACATAGGGGTAGAAAACTAAAACAAACATGCATCCATGAGACATGGCAAATCTCTGACGGCTGGCTTCATATAGATCTTAATGTTTCCCAATCCTACATAACTCTATAAAACAATCAAATTATTGAAACTGAAAGAAATCCCTCCCTAGTAGAAGTTGTTGAGGTAGCCTAAGAAAATCCTCGCCTGTTCATGGTTAAATTCATCAGAGGTCACTTTCTAACAATGTGTTCCTGTCTGTCTGTCCGTCTGTTTAACAGTGTGCTGAAACAACAGAAGCCATCTGTAGCTTTGTCTCTTCCATCACCAGCAGTTCAGTCACACCTCCTGCAACCTGCCACTGTTTGAGACCTCTCAGGGCAGAAAATATGTTACAGTTTTGCAGCTGACAATTTATTTATTGGTAAAGAGTTCCAGTTACTATATGTTTGTGTCGGTCTTAGTCTAAATGACATCAGCCACAGAGCTGACGGCATCCCACCAACTGGCCCCAATTACACACACTGCCAAGTGACACACTGCAATGACAGACTGACCGATGCCTCACAGTAAAATTGAGACAGGCATAATTTCATGACACGGGCTATTTTGCTGTTATATACCCGGCACCATAACCATCCCCTGCAGGCAGCTTGTTTAGTCCACTATCCACCTCATCAATCTACATCTGGATGCCTGGCAGCATGTGGGATTGTTAATAGATCAGCCTTGTGTCTTCAGATAACATTTGCAACTTGATGATTGGTCTGGTGGTTTTTGCTCGCTTGCAAAATGCAAATCATGGCAATGCACTGAATTTATACATGGATGTAGACATATAGAGAGAAATATGTGTGTGTGTGTGTGTGTGTGTGTGTGTGTGTGTGTGTGTGTGTATTAGACAAAGTGTTCCTCTAAAAATACATCAGTTCCTTTTTCAAAATATCTTTGATTATACCTGAGGGGTGTTTATATTACATATCCCGCTAGGCTCCCCATTTATTTTTCAAAAGGGTGCTTTTCGGATCATTGTTATACCTTTACTTCAACTAATAGCCCCCTCAGTAACCATAGCAACACACAGGTAAGAGGAAAAGAGTGCTTAGCTCCCCATGCAGCATGAAGCCCGTTCTAAAACTGTTGACCTATAAAAACATACACCCACCAACACGTGGAGGCTACCACAACTATATATGATTTCAACTCTTTGTGTGTCTATGAGTGATGACAACAAATGCAGAAGAAAATCAATAGCCCAAGTTTTTATATACTGTGTATGTGTTGTCTTTTGTACTTTTATATGTGTGGTTGTGTGCGTGTGTGTGTTTGTGTGTGTGTGTGTGTGTGTGTGTGTGTGTGCAGTCTCAGTGCAGCACATATATAGAGGACCCTGTAGTTTGGAAAGTAAACAGAAATCTGTCTTTGTGCCTCTCCAATAAAAGTCCTTCCTTTACCTGCGTCTATCTTCCTTTTCAATAGCAGATAGCTTATAGCTTCCTTTTCACAGCAGCTTCATTTTCCCAGCTTCCCAATGTCATCATCTGCTCTTTGATATTTTTCACCTTTTAAATCTCCTTTACCATGTTTTGTTTAACCCCTTTTTGTTGAATTGCTTCCTCTTTTCTTGTCTCGATCCCTCCCCTTCTGTTCCCCTACTGAGTTTTTACCCTTCGTATACCTCCCTTTTACTTTCTTTCTCTCCTTTACCTCCTTTTCTTCCTTCATCCTCCTTTGTTTCTCCCCCTGGGCTTTGCTGTGTCTGATCTATCAGAAGCTCCAGACAGCTGTCTATTCCCTGCAGGCAGCCATCAGAGACACTGACCATATGGGAGGAATAGTGAATGCGCTCTGTTGGTCCCTTATTGTTTTGTTTTTCCTTTTCATTTTTAGCCTTTTCCCGAAACACTTCTTGTATATCCATTACCTTTGTTTCCTTTTTATTTTGCTTCTCTCTAAATCTTTCAAGCCTTCAAGGGCCAAACTGCTCAGCTTGTGGGGGTAGAGGGGAAGGGCATGGAGGGGGACCGAGTTTTTGTGCAAAAGCCACGGACACAAAGTTTATTTAGGGACCGTTCCGGGATACTGTGACAGATCATACCTCTGCTGATTTGCTTCATTTGTTTGTTCTTTCTAAAAAATGTGTCTTTGCATTTGTCTTTAAATGGAATTGGGGCCACCAGGTATTTTTGTCTCAGGTATTTTAGGATTTTTGTATGCATGGCAGAGAACAACTGAGATTAAAAGGGAAAAGAAACATTTTGTTTGGATTATGGGCCATAAAATGTCAGCTTTAGTTTGTTATTCCTCTTGGTACATTTCAGTACAGTACGACACTGGAACGGAATACCACAGTGTATTAAGATTTCTCTCTTTTTGTTGGAGTCACACCTTCATATTATCAAAGTTTCAGATTTCCACTTTTATCAACTTAGTATAAGCACAGATTCAGACATATGTGCAATTTGGCACAGCACAAGGGGCTTTTTTCTGCACTCGTTCCTAGTTTCTATTTTCGTTGCTTGTCATGAACTCAGCTGCACTGATGGAGTGTAGAAAGGCTCAACAAAGAGAGTCTTGGATAAGGAAACAGTTGTGGGCAAACTTTGTGCCATTTTTAAAGGAAAGCTAAACTTGTGATTCGATCAGTTCAAACTAGGTCAAGTGCAACACAGCCAAAGCAGGGTTGTAATCATGGCTGTAATAGGAAACAGTGCACATCGACAGATGTGGACAAAATTTTATCCTTCGGGAGGTTTGGTGGCTATTCCAAATATTTCTTTCCACTTACTCAAGGAAATAGAACAAGACTTTTGTATGTGACCTTCTAATTCAGTTCATTTAATTTAAAAAAATGTAAGTAATTCTTGTCTGCGAGCAGTTAGCACCTTAGCATTATGACAAACCAGTCAACTGCAATTGAACTGCAATTACATTACACATAAAAAGGACACAATTCAAAGCCTTTTCCCTACTTATCTGGTTAAGCACTTTTCCCACTCTGCAAGGCCAATGTGATACTGCCATTTGCATACAAAAGTATGGGGCAATTTACAGCTTAGGCATTTTTTTATAATGATTGGAAAGTAAATTATGTACACTCAAGATGTAGATTTGGAGTAGCTGTAAGTATTTGTACAGCCCTTCATATTTTGCAGTTGTTCCATTTTCTGCACTGGATTAGTGGTTCTTGTATTTCCTGAGGAAAGGCTTTTAAGATATTAGTTACATCTTTCCAAGTTAAATTAACATCAGTCTGTGGAGACCTACGTGGTCTTCTGTGTTCCATTCATCTGATGAATACGAGCCTGAATCTCTGGGAGTAATTTGTCGGATTCTTGCTTGAAATTTAGCAAGTGGTGTCAGTCACAGTTCCTTATTCAGTATTTATAAGGTGACAACATGCTTCACCACAGAAGTTTTAAAGGGGATAGGAGGAGCAGATTTGATGGTCTATGATTGGCTGTGACACGTGTTCTAATGATCTATTCCTCCAACTGAAACACTGCATCATATAGCACTTGCGTTTGCTTTCGTCAAATTACCAAAAATAGACCGTATGAGCTCAAAGTGTGCAAAACTTCCACTTTTGGGCAGACTTGAAAACAGAGCTCATAAGGTTAAAGGCGTCTTTCCACCAGCACAGCACTCTGCAGAGCCTCTCAGCTTTATGGAAAATACTGGCAAAGTTCAGGTCATTACTAATTTTTCTTTTTTGCATGTTTTCTTTCATGATTTACTCTACACTGCTGTCACCAGTGTTTGCTGACAGCCACAGCTGGTGGCTGTTTCAGTGTAAAAGCCCAGATGAACCCCACTCTGTGTTCACTGCCCAGAACCTAATAACACCAAGTTTGAGACTAGCTGGTGAAAACTGGGGAACATTAAACATCTAATAAGCCTTATTTTTCACACAGGAGTTGTTCTGTGTAGTTGGCTTGTCAGGGACTTTAATGAGACTTTTTCTTTTTGAGAAAATGCCACAATCTAGCTTTCCAAATCCCACTTTAAAATCTTACAAGCAAACACTTACAGGTAATAAAGCTACTCTTTTGACATGAGACATCCAAAAAAAAAGGCTTTCATTGGCACTTTTTGCTGCACCAAGTCAAACTATTCCACTTTGATTCGGGCTTCCATTGCCAGTTTTTGAGCACTGAGTTGAATCGAACTGAGATGCCCAAGATGAACTTTCTCTCGAGTATGGTCAAAGGGCGCCAAACACCTCTAAACGCGTTGATGTGATGTCTCGCCCACTCAACCAACCTTCTCTCCTTCAAACATGAGAGTGTTGCCAGGCTTAACTCATGTCTGTGCAGGATATCAGACAGAAAGTTGTTTTCTACAGTCTCTTTTGAAATGCATTCAGCTTTCTGTGGTTCTGTAGCTTCTGACTGAATCTCTGCGGTTTGAAGTTTGGTTTCTCTTCTCTGTCCCTGTTTCTACTTGAGATATCTACTTTATTTTCCTGTTTCATCACGCTCGCTTTCAGCTGTATGGGGGTTGTGTTGGATTGCTACTGATAAAAAAACACATTATTTATTGATTTTGGAGTTTCTTTGCAAAAGTTTTAAAATAACAAAACAACATTAGACTCTTGCTGGGAATGATTAATAGAAAATTAAATGTGTTTATCAATGAATTAGTGGAGCTTTGCATCTTTCTTCAATAAAAACCTAAAAGCCCAATAATACTGTGTGGAGAACGAGTGCAAACAACAGACTCTTACTGTAGCTCTGCAAACAGCCTCTTTAACCTGCTGTGCTCTGTGATGGAAAAAAACTCAAATATGACATCAGTAACATGACAAACATGCTGTCATTTAAACACACACTTTCATATATGTAGCCCTGTTGTAAGTGAGATGCGCCTCCCTGGTGTGCTGTGACGACATGCCGGGTTAAATCAAGTCAAGCCTAGCCAGCATGTATATGGCAGGGACTAAAAATAGTGCTACTTCATGAATTTGACATTCAGCTAATGTCTCTTTATTTGTTAATACAATAACTTCAACAAAGCTATGTGACATCATTCAAATTTGTTTTCTCCCTGTGGTGTTTTCATACTATCAACATGCTAATTATTTCTGCAACAAATATTAGCTACAAGTGCAATGATGACCATAAGAGTTCTTTATCTAAGTATAGGTCTGAGAGGATGAAAGTGACTTTAGACTGTGAAGAATTGTTAATTTAAAAAAATAGAAAAAAAACATTTGAGAAGCAAATATGATTTCAAAATTCCCCTTTTGTAGCAGCAGTCTTCATTTAATTGAAGTGTTGTGAGTGTAAATGCTGCAAGTATTTCCTCATACCATTATAGGTATCTGTAGTGTTGGAGAATCCCCCTTGTCAGTGCGTTTAAGCTCCAATGTCTCCCATTAATCACAGACTAAGTCATTACAGCAATCCTTCAGACAGGGGTCTTATTGTATGTAACCTTTCACTTATGTCACTTTTCTCATTTCTTTCCTCAAGGTGAATTCCATTATTGGCATCAGTGAAGAGATGATTAATCACATGGTACTTCCGGCAGGTTTGTGATGAGTGTGAGTAATTGTCCCTGTCTTTAAAATCAAATTAATTAAAAAATAGGGGGGGTAGAAATCTATAAATCTCCATTGCTAACATTTATGTGTGTGTGTGTGTGTGTGTGTGTG
>JAQNCA010000002.1:6887997-6907348 GCA_029783725.1 Acanthurus tractus | reverse complement strand
CATACAGACAGACATACATACATGCATACAGACATAAATAAATAAAAAATAAATAAATAGATAAATAAACCCCAGCAAAACAATAAGAGTGGAAAGAATATGAAGAGTTCTAAATGCCGTCTTTCACAAGTTTGGCTCTTTCTCTCTGTGCATTCACATTAGTCCTTTGCAAGCCACCTTCATGTCTTCTTCTCACAGAGAAACACACATTGATGCAAAGTTAAACATCCCCCATGTGTGGGCGGACACAGAGGGATATCAAGTAATTTAATGGTGGAGTAAAAGAAACTTATATTTAATTTACACAATGACCAGGCAACGTGATAGAACACCCTCAAGGACAAACTCTAAGTCATCAATAAATTGGATAAGGGGAAGTGCTTCACAGTCTTGCTTTCGTTTCTTGGCACGTTGTTGTACAAAGCCGCAACACACAAACACCTGCAATGATGCACACACACTTTTGGCTTCAAACTGTTCGTTAGTGTTGATGGTTGAAAGTCTTAAGAGGAGAACGTGGGAGAGAAAGAAATACTTGATTTATCCAAGCACATTCTTGAGGAAATTTCAACAACAACCTCAGGTGTAGGAAACAAAACAGTAATTTAATAGTGCACTGAAATGAGAATGATTATCACTAACTGGATCTCTGGGTATCACAAGGACCATCAGATGTGAAGAAACATCCAAATGTGGAAGCCTTTGGGTTCTGCGTCTAATTTGCTTTCTTTCTATTTTTATATGTGCTTCCATGTTTAAGATCTGTGTCTTTTTTCTCTCTCTCATGATGTCTGCGCTGTAGGTCTGTCGTTGATGACTAACTTTGATCCCTGAAAAAACTCACATTATTATATGCACTCTCATCACCACTGCCTCAGAGGCTCTTGCAGAGTTTTGATTTTGTCTTCTCAGACTGCTCAGACTGAAGTAATGCAGAATAATAGATACGAGATACTGTGAAGGCATCAGTCGAAACATTAATTTTATAGATCAAAACTATTTAAATGATTTTTAGAGTCAGTTAGGATGCGAAATAACAATCACTTACATATTTTAAAATGTGGAACCGTATTGCTCATTAATTTTTAACTAGTGCAAGTCTACAAGTGGTAGTGAACAAGAAAGGAAATGTGGACAACAAAGCATCATTCACTCATTCATTTTCCATGGCTGCTTTGGGGGGTGATCTAGCCATCTAACATTAAGACATGCAACATCACAACAATATGGGGGCAAACCCAGTAACTGTTTTTTCATCAATTATTAACGCATCTGGTGTTTGTGTTGGGAAACATGCTGCAACAGCTTTGTAGATGTTACATTTCCTTCCAGTTTCATCTGTACCTTGCTTAACTCTTTGCGAGCATGTGTTAGCAGCCTACTCTCCCTGTCTTTTTTAAATTGTGCTAAATGTGCTAGATGTTTGTGAAGTTCAGAGACTTAAAAGCCATAAAAACATCAGTTTGCTGCAAATATCCATGTTTTCCAGAGCAGATGCACTGAGAAGCATTTAGACTGGACATCTGGAAGATCTTACAATGAACTGCAATATTTCCATCCAGAGTGCAAGCTATTTGTCAGGGCTTAGTCTACAGCTCTGTTGTTCTTGTCAAGTTAAAGCAAGAAAAGTTGCCATTTTGATGTAACGCCTCGGTTAACCGGTGTTGTGTCTTCACTGTATCTATGAGTCCTTTCCTTGAGGGTGACAAGGCCATTCTGATAAAGTGTTTGAGCTGAAAGGCAATAAGAGTTTAGGGTTGTGATTAATATGTTAAGGGCAGGTTACACGGCTTGTAAGTTTGATATTATGGCTAGGCTCCATTGAGTTATTTTTAGTCTTCCATATCTGGAAAAAAAAGACTGATATACAAAACTAATCGACTCCTCATTTGGTTTTACGTTTCTCTCCTCCTAATGTGACAAACCTGGGGCTGTAACAAACAGCTGACCTGTTTACTGAGTGCTTCCTTTTTCTTCTGAATGAAATTAACATGTGAATAAAGTGATTAACTCGCTTCAGCTCTGTGATGTCAAAGAACTCTCTCTGACCTGATTGTATATTGTGTATTTTTGCTCACTCTGTCCTGTGATGTTACTATATTTAGCATTTACACAATCAGCACATGACGGCAATCCTACCATACAAGCAGCTCTGATTAAGCATGCATAATTTGATTGAATCATTTACATAAGAAGTGGAAAAAGGATGACTAATTGAGTAGGTCAATCTCCTCTCTCCTGTACGGCTCCCACACTGCTAACCACTTCCTTCCTGTCATAAACTGCAGTCAAATCACTGTCATGGCATTTGCTCCCATTTAGTTTTGCTGTCAGATATCCGACAGCTGAGACTCGACAGTGGTGAAGGCTGGACATAAACATCAGGGTGCAGCTATGAGCATAAACAAGTCACTTACCTTAAGGTTTAAGGGTTTGTGCTTTCACTTATGAAAACACCTGTAGCTGTATTCAAATTAGCTGTATTCAGATAACACTTCTAGTAAACTGTTTACAATAAAAACGCTTTATGATTTGTCACATTGTTACTGACAGGTAGTGACTAAGAGTTTGTTATAGGTTTCTCTCATGTCAGAGGTTGAGGACCTGAAGCATTTGGGCATTGGCCAATAGGGAAATTTAGATATACAAAAAGTTCGCTACACACATAAGGAAAGAAAATCATATAAAAGGGCAAATAATACTCAACACGTTCTTTCAGATGTTTCCTCATCCAATAGATATATAGTGGTTACATGAAATAAATGACATCATGTATACTAGGATGACTGTCAAAAGTAAACATAGATATGGGGTGAGAGACTTTTTGAGAGAAATGGAGAAACAGCTTTGTTTTGGGAGAAGTGAAATGTGGTCTAACTTTAAGTACTCAATAGTGATGCTTTTGCAGTGATGCAAAACAACAATTTCATTCTTCATTACAGCTGAATGAGTTGAACTAAAAAATGAATAAGTTTCAATGATAAATACACTTGGATAAAGTCAACTCTTTGGCGGAGTTTGACTGCAGGCAGATTTTTGTGCTGAGTGAGCTAATGGGTAAGACGCTTGGAGAATTTGAGTTAGATGGCCTTGTTGCCATTGTCTGGTGCTCGCACCAAAGTCAAAATGCTCAAAAATGTCAGTGTGTTGTGAAGAATTTAAGGTATAAAGATGATTTATTTGTCCTTGTACAACACAGTAGCACAATGAAATATTAGTTGTAGTCCTTTGTGCTACACAAAACAGAACAAAATGATATACATAATCTAATTTTAAATGGAAAAGAATAAAAAAAAAAAAAAAAAGCCATAAAGTTACTCTTATACACTTACACATGTATACACCCAATAAATAATTCTGCAGTGCATTTTTTAAGTTTGCATCTGCTAGTATTTACACAGGAGAAACAAGATGGTGATGAAATGTGATTGACATCTTTCCATTAAAAGTTTAACATCAGTCGTCAGCAGTAAAGTGAACCTGCCCAGATGGCCAGCTAGCTAGCGACTTCTGCAGGTGCTAACTTGCTGTCACACTAGCTATGATGCTAAAAAAGGAGCTTCCAAAACTAAAGTCTAAAAGAAAGTAGTCACCCTATAGCCATAGCTCTTGAGATGATACAGGGGGAATTTGCCACAGTTTAGTGAGACGGTGGGAAGGTGCCATGGCTAGTGATCATCTCAAAAAGACACTGCTTTAAATCCCAACCTTGCACTGTTTTGCACATACTGAAATGTGTGTTTCTCTCACATGTAATGCAAATGTCAGTCATGAGACACAAAGATGATCAGAAAATTCAAAAAATGGAAATGCGTTAATTTCATTGAATGTATTTATGGAGAAAACCTGTTGTGGAGCTCAGTGACGAAGCTGATTGGAAAACTGAACACTCTGGGCATCAGTACCACACTCTGCAACTGGATACTGGACTTCCTCACAAACAGACCCAAGTCAGTTCGGATTCAGTTCACAGTCTCTACTCCTCCAATCTAATGCTTAACACCGGAGCCCCACAGGGCTGTGTGCTCAGCCCCCTCCTGTTCACGCTGTACACCCACGACTGCAACCCCCGACATGGAGAGAACTCTATTGTGAAGTTTGCGGATGACACCACCATCATCGGCCGGATTTCCAACAATGATGAGTTTTTATATCGGTAGGAAATCAACCATCTTGCAGAATGGTCCACAGAAAACAACTTAATGTTCAAAGTCAGTAAAACCAAAGAGCTGATAGCTGATTTCAGAAAAAAGGAGGCAAAAACACACAACCCTGTCTACATCAGTGGAGCTGAGGTGGAACAAGTAAGCAGTTTTAAGTTCCTGGGAATCAACATAACAGAGAACCTGTCATGGACTTCACATATCTCTGCCCTGGTTAAAAAAGCTCAGAAACGGCTGTATTTCTTAAAGAAACTTAAGACAGCAAAATTCCCACATCAAGTTCTTGTTAACTTTTACAAAGGGGCAATTGAAAGCATCCTGACTGGAAACATTACAAACTAGCATGGAATGTGCACGGCCCAGGACAGGAAGTCTCTGCAACGAGTGATCAAAACTGCCCAAAACATCATTGGTACCCATCTACCAAGTATCAGTGATATGTGATAGGTGAGGTGCTTGTGCAGAGCCAAAAGGATACCAAAAGACAACACCCACCTCAGCCACAGCCTGTTCACCCTGCTGCTGTCAGGCAAAAGATACAGAAGTATCCGCTGCCATACCACCAGACTACAGAGCAGCTTCTTCCCTCAATGTGAGACTGCTTAATGCACCACCTGCATTCCTCCATGTTTAATCATTTTATTTTATTTTTTATACAATCAATTAATCACTCGAGAGGGAACCACATTTTCATTTTATTATACAACCTGATGTATAATGACCAATAAACTTCTTTGTATCCATAGAAGTAGTCATGTTCTCAACATTAAATTGTGATCAAATGACAGGTGAAGCTTCTTTTTCTTCCACAGGGCTGACAACTTGACATGGGACAATCTTTAACCTAAAAAATGAAATTTTGCACAATTTTTTCGCTTTCCTCTAGACAAGTAAACTATTTTTTAAATTCCATTTAAACGTTGGCAAAATCAATCTGAACATCTCAAACCCTACTCCTTCTCTCATACAATTTACACTTTTTTATTACAGTTACCAATGCCTGACAAAATCTTAAAGTAAATCAGAAACAAACAAAAAGAAAATCCTCCAGTTTTACTACAGACTGCACCGAGCTGGCCACAGAATACCTTTAAAAGGGCAACTAAATCCAAAATGCATTTTGGAAAGCACGACTTAAAACTTTTTGTCATAATCAAAATATTTTGAACACCTTATTCAAATAGTCAGTTCTTTGAATTCTTCAAATATATGTGAGCCTCATCTAATTAGCATTTTTCCCTTTTTTCATAAACTGAATTCAAGAATCTCTTGTGAACCTCTTGGCAATTCCTTTCGTTATTTTCTTTGATACTCTCTGTGTGCTACTTGGCATTAGATTTTTTTCTGCTTGTTTGCCAGGAAGATAAATCTGGCTTAAGCTGCCTCCTGACCTTTAAACACTATCCCAACTGTATGGCACATCCACCTGCACACTATGCATGGTACATTAAAATTATTGCTATTGTACTTCACTTGTGTTAAGTACACTTAACAATCTGCTTAGTCTTGAACTGCAGACTTGAAGCATGCAAAAATCTTACAGCATAGGTAGATGTACTGTATATGAGTATGCACAAACCAATATATATTTATATAATGCAAAGAGATGATTCATGTATATGTGTGCTAAACACATACAAACACACATATAATCCTGAGCACAAGAGTGTGAGGACTCACCCATCTCATGTGGGGTGTCCGTCACCATTCTGCCATGGCCAAGATTTAATATTACATAACCTGCCAACAGCTGCCATGGCAACCTGCCCCTTCACATAGTTCAATTTTCCTACTGTTCCTGAGGTCAAAAGTACAATGTCTTCACTCCCCTTGTTTATATCCTAAATTGCCTGTACGTTACACTGTCAGCATTGAATCAGAAGATTTTGCTAACCCTAATTTTGTTGCCAATTTAATGGTCTTGTGGATTAAAGAACTGCCTTGCAGGATTATTACTCAAGTATCGTATTAAGGTACAGTACTGAGGTACTCTAGCCCATGTTAAGTTCAACTGTGGAAGATTTTGTAGCCTACTTTTACTCCACAAAATTTGACACTTGTAATTATGAATTACTTTGATGATAGAATTATCTGTTGTCCCACATCTCCTCTACATCACTGACATGTACAACACCTCCCTTCGCTGTAGCATGGGAGGGTTTTGGATGCGCCTTATGGCACCCCCCCAGTGTCTGCGCTGTGACAACTTCCACATGTGCAGGTCTAATGCCTTATAATGTTGCTTATGCTGCGCTGAGGTGTTTTTTCCTATTATTCCTATCTTTATTAAGAAACTTCACAGGCATGTTTTAAGGACCTCTGAGAACCATTAACATTATCAAAAAAGGGCATGATATGGAGCCTTTAAAGGGCAGCTGCATTATTTTTTGTTTTCTACATGAAGTTTTTTATAATCCTGTAGCTTTAAATTAGTGCTAAACACCAATTCTAATTTTAAAAAAAAATTGTCAAAGTATGTATATTTCTGGTCAAAATGCCTTTTTCTCATACCCGTCAAAAGAGCATCTGTTCTTGGTGATGTCGTTGCAGGTCTTGCTAGCTATGCACCTGGCTCCCCCCCCACTCACTGCCACCACGTTTGCTGTGAGTGTGCATTTCTGTGAATAGGAGTGCAAATGACAAAGGGTGTATTTGCTCCTCAAGCTATCCCAAAGATCATTGAAATGTAACCATTCTGATTTTCTAGCTAAAGGAAGCATGAGTGAACACAACACAAAAGCTATTTTAACCACACTCCAAATCAGAGCTGTGGACAGTGATAATGTGTGAAACCAACTAGGGTCATAGTTTTTCATCATGAGCAAGGATAAACAAATTACATTGTACCTTGTACACACACAGCAGACCCAGGATCTGTGGTAATAGAATGGGACCAACCCCAATGTGGTTGACTTTATATAACACCAATGGACACAGTACCAGTCCTGGGACCAGTGAAGACCTATGGTTCATAAATCAAAAGAAAATATTTTCAAATGGAGTGGAAGAAATTGTAGTTGTACATTAGTCACCATGGTGTCAAAATCACATGTTTAACTATTAAATATGGCTGATATGTGTGGATTTGGTATATTTTGTTTAGATGTTTGCATATATTTCCAAGTGTGGAAGACTTAGCACATATTTTGGCCCTGAAATGATTAAAGTGTACCTCACCTTTACTTCATAACACTTCTTCTCCCTCTTTTTTCAACAACATACCCTCTGATGGACTAATTTAGGGTGACATGGACCTTCAGAAGGTGAATAAATGAGTGCATCTCGCATCTGTTTGATTGCTGAGATCATTTTCCTGCTAATAAACATGTTGAAGTGAGTCCCTGGAGAATCCCTAAGCCTTAGTCTGACTTCTTGAGCTTTGGCTGAGCAAACAACACATCCCCACTCTCTGAATCCTGCTTTTATTTCCCCCTGCCTCCTTCACAATCATCTTTTGATTAGTCCTACTAATTAAAACTCCAACAAGCTGCCACCAGAAGCCGTCACCCACCCACCCAGCCTCCTCCTTTGGGCCACCAAGCTCCCTGAGGAGGGAGAACAAACAAGAGAAGAATGAAGGAACACACACAGACTGTTTTTACTGCTTCATCCTTTCTCCATTCCTCTTATCCTCTTTAATCCTGTACCTCTTTATGCTTGTTAAGCTGCTGGACCAGCGTGGAAGCATAGGGCGCAGGGCCAGGAGGTCAAGGAGGCTTCTCCAAAGAGGTGGCCCCGAGCAGTGGTGGTCCAGGTCCTTGATGAACTGAACCACTGAGGACTTTTCATGACTCCTCTGTTGGAACAAACATTCACTCACATTGAAAGCTGTCCCAACAAACAAGATTTTTAAATAAACAAGTCTAAAAGTCTAAAGCCTCACTTGCTGCATCTCGAAGCTGCAGTGTTCAGTAGACCTCACATGCATTTTACAAAACCAATATGAGAGTCCTGATTTTGCTATGTTTGTGTTCATAAAATCATAAATAATTTTAAAAAGGAAACAAACAATGCTGCTGTTTTTCAGTGCAGACAGTTTGGACCACTGATTCATAGAGGTTATTTACTATAATTTGCTACATTTATCAGTTTTCTTGTACTTGTAAAAAAGAAAATTGATCCCAGATTGTTATACAACACTGGCATTCAGACAGAAATTTTTGTCATCATATAAATAAATCTAGGGTTTAAATGTGTTACTGAAAACAAATAAAATACAATTAATAAAAGCTTAGCAACCATAAATAAACAATCAGCCTGCCTTGCTACAGTTTTGCTATTTTTTATTACATGCTTCAAAAGTGTCCCAGACCTGTTCCTGTGTTAGCTTTGTGGTGTTTATCTAACTGAACAGGGCATATATTAACCTGTTTCTGAAATAGTAATATTTAATAACAACTTTAGCTCTCTATTCCTGTGCCATCATGTATCTGAGTCTGTGTGAACAAGAAGTGTACTGGAAGTGAGTCCAGTGAAAATTGCCAAAATGTTTCAACGATACCACCTTAATAAGTTTAGTTGATTGTTTAATAAATACCTCTCCTTTTAATTTAAAATAAGAATGAAAATTTCATGCAGAATATTTTATTTCTGTTACACTTTGTTATCCTAGGTACACAAAAATGTGCATATTTACTTAAGCAAAAAACTATGCCTGGCAAAATAGCACCAAGAACAATTTTTGTTTTTGACATTTTCTGACTGACCTCCATTGCAAACCTGTAAATTTCAAAATTATTAGCTTAGGAACAAAAAAAATCACAAAGTGCAATAACTTGATCGCCATGAGTTCAAATCCATGACACTTGTATCACCTGGACAGTTACCAGTGGTTGACCCTAACCCACCAAAATGTCTGACCCAAGTTAGTGAGAGACTATTACTGCCTTCATACTTTGAGTAGAAGAAAGACTGTGCGCTCATGCTTTGGATGAACATGGCTGAATAATTGCGGAAAACTAGCAAATCATCAATACAATTAAATAAATTAACAGTAACATGATTAATCGATCTTTAAGATCTTGCAGATTTGATTGGGTTTGACTGGTTTGTATTTTTAATTCCACAGATTACAAAATTATAATAGCAGTCCTTTTTTATTATTTCTGGAACAAAAGGTTTGGTTGATAGGAGACAGCTTTGTCCATGTGGGGAGGAGAAAGCCAGACAGACCATGGGCTCTTTGAACTCTACGCCAGGGCCCAATGGTTCTGCTGGGGTGGCCTGAAATGAAGTGACATGCTTCCTTATTTTTGGTACTCTCTTCAGGGAAGAACCAGCCCTGATGTCCTGGTCTACAGCAGCAGAAACCTGGGCAAGGTCAAGAGCGGAACTTATTATGGATAAGAAGCAAGCGAAGTGGAGAACTACCAAGCCGGGTTGGTGAAACAAGGCCAAAAATATGGGTGAACAGTAATGAAAACATTTATTATTGAATAAGGTGCTTTTCTGGTTTGTTATCCTTACATATACCCCTGGCTAATTTTTGTACGATGGAGTTAATCTCTGGCTTTTGGGAACAAAATTTTCTTTACAGCATATTTTAAGTACTTACAAGCCACTATCAGGGGTAGTAAGGCTTTATAATCCCTAACAGTGGCTTTATCTTAAATACTAAAAAATGCATAAATAAGACAGAGTGTATATTTCCTTTTGTGATAATCCTTTTTTTTAATATCGTTTTTAGTTAGGCCTATTTTTTGGTTTTCATTGTACTGTTCACCCTCACCAACACACTCAGGCTACCTCAGCTTTTTAAAATAAATTTGCTCTCTCCTCCCTTCATTGACAAAGCAGTCTCTCACTTTCATATAGTCTGCTTGATGTTAAAATGCAAAGGCAACATTGTTGAAGAGTTTGTCTGTATACGTGGGATATTTTTTGTCAGTCATTTCCTGTTTCTATTTATAATTATTATTTGCTGATTAAAGAATGGGATTTGACAAATTCATGACAACGTACATGCATGTATCCTAAATAAGCAATATTTCCAGGCTATATATTGTTAAAAGTTACAAAAGTGACAATATGACAGTAAAAAGAAAATAGGCCATTTTATTGCCAAATCAGCATGTTTATTAACATGTGCAATGAAAGGAGTAGTGCAGTAAGATATTCCAGGAAATAATAGTTTGTGGAGCTCACAATGATCCAGAATGAGGTGTGCCAGTGGAGAGGTAGACAAAAAGTTTGTATTAAAATTGTAAAAAATGTTATACATTAATATCAGTGTAGTGTTGTTGAATATAATATACTCAATTAGTTAAAAAAAAACACTCATAAATATTGTTTGTGGCCGTAAACTGAAAACGTTCATGTTTTTGACTGTGCTGACGTCTTGTTTTACATTCAGGAAGTTTATCTACCTAGTTGCTGTTTTACACAGGTTCCAAAAGTATTATAAATCAGCTGAAAACTATTTTAATAATTTAGAGAAACACGTACTTTTTGTCACCGAGAGGTCGACCACCCCACACAGTCCAGATGTCTGTTCCCAACAGTGCTACTCTGCATGATAAATTAACCATGAGTTGAACCAGGCCACTGTACGACTGTATTTGTGAGACACGTTTGTGCACCACAAATCACCTGTACATTTAAAGAGTGGAAATGCTTTCTGTTCACACAAGTAAAATCATTCTGTGATTGTGCCCTTATAGCAATATGAGTGCAGCTAATCGCTCTGATTTCAATGGAAAATTGGCCCATCCCCGCAGACTGCACTTAAATATTTGCCTATTAAGCCACAGTGTAGGGAAATCTAAGTACCTGGGCGTCATACGGATAAGGCCAATCCATACAGCTGGCGTAATAATGACTGGGACCGGTACCCAACCAGACAGCTAGCTTCCTTTGAAAAGCCCCCCTTGCAAGGAATCTGAGCATGGTTAAGACTTGAATTGGCACTGGCAAGGTGTGATTTTGCGTGGTCTTTAAAGCTGGGCTCACTTCAGCACAGAGCTTTGAAGAGACCGGTTTTGCCAATCTGAATGGACTCATGAGCCAGTCATCTTTTTGGGCCAACAAGTCCAAGTGATCCCTTAACACAAGCTTCTTTCAAACTCTGCCATTTCCACTGTCCTCCTGCAGTGGCAAAGCAGCCATTGTTCAGTGATTATCCACCATTAATTTTAATGCAGCCTTTTACAGGGCACATGTAATTGTTTATACCTTGTCCACTTTATAACTAATGACAGGTGACTTATTCCCAATTACTATGCTCATCTAACACTGCGTTTTCTGCCCAGGGAAGATGGGAGTGCACCTTGCTTCCTGTGCATCATGGTTTGCCTGTGTGCCTCCGCAACTGTGCAGTCCCTTATGTGTGTTAACATCTCCATGTCTCATAAACAGAGAATACTTTCTAGTTTACTTTGAATTTTAGTTTTGGCACAATAGTTAAGGCATGTCATCATTATGGGAAATGTATGTGTTTTGTTGTATCTTTTTGATTTCTAATGTCATCCACGTAATTGCTAAATCACTACTAAATATGTTTTTTGTTTTCAAATCCCCCCCCCCCTTATTAACTTGTGGAGTTAAAAAAAAATTGGGAGATTTCAGTACTTTGTAGTTTCGCTCTGTCAAATGATAGAGTTTGTGGGACAGCCTGCACATTTTCATTTTTGGTGTAAAGTTTGTTGCTCAGTCACCACATTTTCACTTCACTTTGATTTTTATACATCCAGGTGTGCGCTTGAAACATAGCGCATGCGGCATTTTAGTGCTTACGCATGGTTTATACATGAGATTTAGGGCCTAATTTATAAATGTTGCATACATACAAAAAAAGGAATATGCCACTTAGGAAGCAAAGTTTTGAATTTGTGCTTATGTCCACAGAAAACTTTGACAAATGTGTACGTACTTTAACTAATGAGATGACGAACTGCGACTAAAAGGTAGAAAGATTAAATGTGAGAAACACAGTAAAATTAATACCATTGTGTAAAATAAACCCAAATATTACCTCTCATGTACCTTATATGAAGAGCTAATTTGTAAAAACCGATAAATACAAATAAAATACACCTGTTTGATCAACACTCCATGCAAGCATGAGAAGATATCTGTTAATGTAAAGGTGCCCCTCAATTACCCCTTGTAAATATTCAATAATATATGCATGTTATTAAATTAATTCTCACAAAACTATGGTAAACAGAGGGACAAATTTTGTACCACAGTCATTCGGTGTGTCTGCCACATCAGAGTCCCCTTCCACCCTGCCACTCACCCTACCACTCAGCAGGGGATTTCTTGTCAGTTTCTCATCAAGGGGGTTGAGCCCCTCAGTTGCTCACTCTGCCTGTGAAGGGTAATGTTTTTTTGGCCTCTACTTTAATGTCGCCCCCCTCTTTTTTCTGACACTCTGAAATAACAGCATATACAGCATCTGCCACACGCTGCTATTCTGTTGTTTTTTTAGCATTTATAATGCCAGTGCTGTGTCCACCCAACAACATTCTCTTATGTGTGTCAACTTCTCTAACAAGAACTTCAAATCTGAATTGAAAATTGAAAAAAAATATTTTCTTGCCCTTACTATCTGTGTTTCTCTCAGTGTTTGCCACGCTCCCTCATATGCAGGCAATATGAATGAATATTAATATTAAATAATATAAATTAAGGACATTTCACTGTCCAAAACAGGTTTATTAAGGGCCAACACTCTACTTATCATATGCAGACTAATTAATATTATAGACTACCGTTACAATCATAATAAGAAAGCCATATTTGTCTCATTAGATCAAGAAAAGCCTTTGACAGGGTGAGTTGGAAATTTCTCTTTGCCACATTACTGAAATTGGATATGGAGATCATTTTATTTTGTGGATCAAAGTATTATATAACTCAACAGTGCCTCTGTCAAAATCAAATGACAGAACTTCTCAAAGCTTCTGTCTCCAAAGAGGAATTACTCAGGGTTTTCCACTTTCTCCCTCCCTTTTTGCCATATTTATTGAACCACTTGCAACTTCTATTTGGCAAAGCTTCTACTTCTGAGACAATAGCGCTTATAGACAAATTCTCATCTATTTCAGACTATTCTATTAATTGGAACAAATCAACTGTTCGACTTCCATAGCTTGTCGACCACTTCACTACAGTTAAGAAACATCAGATACCTAGGCATCAATATCTCCACCAGGCTGTCTGATCTAGCTCTGTTGAATCACATTCCCTTAATTAAAGCAATAGAGGATGACCTAACTCAGTTGAAGATACTGCCCATGTCCCGTGAAGCATAGCAAAAGTAAAAATAATGGTCCTGCCAAAAATTAATTATATTTTCTTTATGGTTCCAACTCTACCTCCTAGTTTACCCAAAGTTCATTAGACCAGCACCTTTAAACATGGGTTCTAATGTGAGGGTTTCCTCCCATCACATTAATAACAAATTAGGAATTATTGTAATCATATTGCCAAATTATTAATGGACAGAACGGGATCACAACTATCAGATCGTCTTTAATAGATCGAGCGCTGACAGCTTGAGCAACTTCAGTGTTTGTGTCAGGGTATTTAGTTGATCAAAAAAACAAGGATAAAATAAATATTATCCATAACTTTCACCCCGAGCCAAGAGTTCTGTCTACTCACTAGTGAATCGCCTTTCTTTGTTTGAATTCAACAAGTGGCTGAACCAAAAACAGTCCTTCAACCATTAATTACCACATGTATTCCATTCCATTCATGAAATGAATTTAATTTTTAGGTGCGTGCCTGCATGCATACATGTTTGTGTATGTGTGCGTTTGCCAGTGCAGGCAAAACTGTATGGGTACAAAAGGATTTGACAAAATATGAAAATGTTTGCTTTCTAAACGATTTGACTTAAGGGGGAAATTAGCTGAGAGCTGTCTGATGCAAAACATTTACTAAGTCCTGGTAGATCTGACAATTTGTTCTACTGCATTGTACAAGCTTTCCTTCTGCTCAGAACATTGCACCATGGTGGGCACTGTTTATGAAGACCACCTGCTTAGGACTGATTCAAATAACTCAGCTGATGCAACCCTAAACATGTTAATAGCCAGTTAACCATGGCCTAAGGTAGAAATTTCTTGAAAGTGGACTCTATTTAAATTTACACATGGCTTGTATAATTCAGAGCTGATGCTTTTTCTCTAGCAGTATGTTCTCATACACACCTACACATATTGTATAAAATGTGTCAGGCAGTAAGATTGCCATTCAATACCTGCACTACATCTACTTTGCAGCATATCTAACTTTCATGTTGTTAAAGGAAGAATGTATGTAGAGATCTGTGCTGGCTGGACTCCTCAGCTTGGTTGCCCCTCAGCTTGAGGTAATCATATAAAACAAGAGACTTGGACCCACACACATCACCATCTGTTAGTCCAAACAACAAAAATCACTCTGAGAGGTTATGATAATATGAAGCCACAGATTTGCAGGGTTTCCAGCTCTGCTGCCAGAGAGCTAAGTAACAATTGGCTCCATCTGACAATATTTGTAAATATCAGCAATATGTGAATAGCCAGTTGTCTGGAGGTGTGGAAGTAGAAAGGAATTGGACATCTCTCTCAATGGGCTCTAATTTTGTGGCGCTGCACAAGGTGGCGGAGCGTGGCGCAGTGATAATTTCATCCGGCGCACCACAGTGCACAGCCAATTTGGCAATTTGGTAGTCCAGGGTGCGCCGAGATGGGCATCCACGGGGGCAGGTTCTTCCCCTTTTCCCTAATCCAGGGGGGAGGTGTCCACAGATTCAGCTTGGCGCACTGACAATTTCGTGCCAAAATACTGCACGAAGGTGCGCTGAAAGCTGGCCAGCTCAAACCTGGTCTATTCTCGGCGCAAGCGAAGCGCACCAGGAGTAGTGGTAATTTGGCTGACAGGCGCGCAGTGCGCACACGTCACCAAAACCTGACAGGCAGGTTTCCAGAGAGTCAGGCACATTTCAATGCAATAAACAATCACAGCAACCACTATTTAATGTAACCGTCTGAACCAGCATAGACATTTGTATCTTTATTAATTGTCCCGTCACATCTGATGTCAAAGACATTTGTCACATGTAATGGAAACTCAACCTGACGGCAGCTGGAATAGTGATCGAACTAACTAGCTCACATCTCTCAGCCAACCACAAACAGCCACGGCATTTGATACAGAGTATATATTCGGCTTCTCTCATCTAATGAAAGTAAAGAAAAGAAAAAAGAGTGAGAGGCTTGCTGAATAAATGTAAGTCAATCGGTGTCTTAAGGATTTACCTGGGATTCCCCATATTTCTCTGTTTAATCTTTATTCTTAACGTATCTGGGCAAAGTTGATTGACAATATTAGTAACTTCCTCCCAGGTTGTTACTGCATCATCAGCCCGTGGAGGTCTGTTTGCGTACCATATATTCTGGTACTGCGAGCTTGGACCTTCCAGACCAGCACATCAGTTTCACCTAGGGGAAGTTTGGCTGCCTGGAGCCGCTGCTGCTGCTGTCTTCGTTCATGGTGGTGGCAAGGTGAAATTGGCACTGCGCCTCACCTGCAGCGCATGTTGAACCCACTCAGGCCTTCTCTCCTCCCTCTTTGCCACTTGCGTCGGTGGGAGGGACAGAGGCGTGGGTGCGCCGCGCTGCGCCTTGCGCAAAAATTGCAAAATGCGCTGGCCACAACCCTTTGGTGCGGCGCGGCGTGGCGCGGCGTAGGCGCAGGGCAGGGCAGGTGTGCCTCGCCTGGTCTACGAAAATAGAGTCCAATGTCTGAACAGCACAACTACTATAAAATTTTCAAAACTTACAGGAGGACCTAAAATTATTAAGAATTTGCTATAAACAGCATTTTGCAAAGTTAAAGTTTAGTCTCTCCAAACTAACAACTAAAAGTTGCACAGAGTCCAGGGTGACAAAAAAAGTCTAAATTGATTACTATGTGTTGTAGTTTTACATTTTGCTGGAACGCCAACCTAACCTCCTTTTACAAGGAAAGATACAGTTTATTACATTAAATACAAAATTTCCTAGACAGCTCAAATAATTTAGTAAGGGATAATGCCAGATGTGGTGTCCACTTTCAGGATGCCCATTAATGCATGATTACAGACACCCTTTAAGGACACTTTACAGTATTCAATTGCAAAAGAAAGAAATAACTTGTAGTAATTTGTAACTGTGTGACTAATAGCTGGAACTTTCTATCATTACATTAAGTTCTAATGCAATGGAAACAACGTTCACCTCTTCAGTAAATAGGACCAATCTTAGTTATGACTTGAACACGAAAAATTTCTAATCTGCTCAGCTCTTTTAACTGTTTGACTAACCTATGAGCCAGAGAGCTACTGTTATGTTAGCAAGATTTAAAGTTAAATACAATCTGTACAGTTAAGAAACAGTTAATATGGGTGGTCTGCATGTTTACAAAAACACTAGCTAGCTATTTAGCATTGTTAGATGACTCAAATGAATTTCAGGATTTTTAACAAACAAATTACAGACCATATATACATATATACTTAATGCAGCAGTACCACTGTGGTTGCCCTCTGCCGATACACACTGAGTCACTGCATTAATTTAGCTTTTAGATGAACTTATCTGGAACTGCTGAGTACATGCACTAAAACCTTATGATATCTGGCCGACTAAAACTAGACGAAAACTCAAACAATTCAAATGACTTAAATATGACGTAAATTAAATGGCATCCTAGTCAAATTTAACATGACTGCTCAGTATGCATTATACTCTTGCAGTTTGTCTTTTTTCTGTCTCTCTGAGGACTTCAGTGTTTCTGTCGATTCAATATTCTGACTTGATATTGTACTGGCATCAGCTCTTATCTTTGTCTTTTCTGATAAGAAAGTTCTCATCCACTGTTATCTTAGGAAAATCATACTAGATTATTCTTCACCAATACATCCAAAACTGACCATTTATCACAGAGACCAATACTGAGACAAGCCCATGACAGTTGCTAAGCACAGCCAGAAGTGTGCCCAGAATTACAGTGAACATAAAAAAAACAGAACAGTCCACCAATACAGGTAAACCCCATTTTCAGCCCACTGGATGCAATATGTGATAATGACTAGCCTCAAAAGTGAGCATGTGTGATGAAAAAGGGTTTTGCACTTGTAATCATGGAATCTTATCTACAGATGTATATCAGATGTAGGTAAGTTAGTAAATTCATGCCACAGTTGAACTTTCAGTGGTCAGGCCTCTCTCTCCCTCCCTCTTTCTCTCTCTCCCCCGCTCTCTTTCTGACTCTCTGTCTGTCTCTCTCTCTTTCTGTCTTGCTCTGTCTTCTCCCCCTCTCAGTTTTGAAAAAGAATCCCAGATAAACTACTCAGATATTACCATACATCTGTGAGCCAATCTCTCATTAAGACTGTCAGATCTTGTTTCACTGATATATAAATACCACCCTCTGCTTATTTTGTCATATCCATTATCCAAGGATCCTTTCCCTGAGCCCATCAGAAGTCCTTTTTATACGTAGTTATTGAACACATTTATTCATAGATTCTGTATTGTTAACATTTCTTCCTCTCCTGTGTGTCCTCAGGTTGTTTGCTACCAAGTGCAGCGGCTGTCTGGAGAAGATAGCACCCACAGAGTTTGTAATGCGAGCTCTGGAGAGCGTTTACCACCTCAGCTGCTTCTGTTGCTGTGTCTGTGAGCGCCAGCTATGTAAGGGAGACAAATATGTTCTCAAAGAAGGTCAACTGCTGTGCAAGAGTGACTATGAAAGGGAGAAGGACCTGCTCAGCACACTTAGTCTAGACAACTCAGACTCAGGTAACACATTCTATAGCAGACTATTAAAAACCCATTGAATTTGAAAACATGTTGCATAACTTACTAAACATACTAGTTAATGGGCTAATTGATAAAAACTGTTTGCATTAGCATCAATATGCCTGAACCTTTGCTTTGCATGTAACACACACACAAAAAAAGATTCAAATGCAGTAAAGCTACAGTTAAGACTTTCATACAATGATAATTTGGTCACAGAAAGGGGTGAGGATGAGAATCTGGATGTGAAATCAACAAAGTGCCCCGCAGCAGGGAAAGGCAGTGACGAAGGCAAAGATCCTCGCCGGCCCAAACGCCCTCGCACCATCCTCAACACCCAGCAAAGAAGAGCCTTCAAGGCCTCTTTTGAGGTCTCCTCCAAACCCTGCAGAAAGGTGAGCAGTCAGGATTAAGTAAAATCAGATGTTTTACTAAAATTATGTAATTATCAAAAAGTAAATTGGCATTCTATGATTTTGCCTTGTGGCCAGCATAAACCTTTAACACAAGTTTTTTTTACAGTTAGGAGTTATGGTTGAATAGTTTCAGTTTAACAGAATATAAGGAGGAAATTATTGTGCGCCATTTCTGACAGAAAATAAGTAAAAGGGTAGAGCTGAGATGACTGAAGTTTTTAACAAGTAAACAAGATTTTGTCACATGTAACATTTAAGGCCAAGACTTTGAGATTTTTACTTTGGATGATTAGATCCGTCCAGATATTATTTAAATTACAAACAGTCAGTTTTTAGGGCTCTTTCTGAGGCCTTTCATATTTATGTCACGTTTTTTTTGTCTGTTTGTTGGCAGAACATCAGTTCAGAACCTGGCTTTCATTTTGAAACAAATTAAGGCAGAGATGGTGTTTTTTAAAATGGACCTATTCACACATCATGTCAATGTGTTCAAATGATTGAGGAGTTGACTGTGCTTTCACTTGCAGGTCAGAGAAACCCTGGCTGCAGAAACAGGACTTAGTGTACGTGTGGTTCAGGTCTGGTTCCAGAACCAGAGGGCAAAGGTCAGTAAAGAAGTACACCAAATGTGTGTGTATATACTGCATGTGTGTAACCCCCGGTTACCAGAGCCCTGTAAAGTAGGCATCTAATAAGGAAGATACTATTTTAGATAAACAGTGCTAATAAAATTATCACTTAACTCAAAGAAAAAACAAAGAAGGTTAAATGTGATGATATAAGTGTTTGGGAATGTAATAAGGCTATTGGAAAATAATATAAATTGGAAATAATTAATAGTGTTAGTTAACTTTATTGACATCCCCATTGTCCATCCAACAGTCAACCCCCCCCCCTTACGTAATTGAGGTCGTACCACCGCACATTCCATTTGTTACTTGACCAGCAACAGAAACAGATCAAGGGGCAAACTCCCAGCTTCCGCATTGAAGCCGAC
>JAQNCA010000002.1:6858670-6870226 GCA_029783725.1 Acanthurus tractus | reverse complement strand
AACGGGAGGAGGAGGACAGAGAAAGTGAGAAAGAGAGAGAGAAAGAGAGAGAGAGAGAGAGAGAGAGAGAGAGAGAGAGAGAGAGAGGGGGAGACATACTGGATAAAGGCTACGACAAAAACCATGATGATAATGGAGTCGAGGCGGTGGAGGATGTCGGATTTACGAGAAAGGACTGTTGAAATTTGACAGAGGGTCCGTGTCCAAGCCTTTTTCTCCATTTTTTTTCTCATCCTTTTTTTTTTTTTTTTTTGGGGGGATTTCCACATGCTGCGTGGACTCTGAAAGGCGAAGCAGAGGAAAGGGGAGCACCCCACGGATGCCTCGAAAGGTAAAAACGGGGTCCACCGCTGGCGCTGGAGGCAACAAGACGCATCTCATCTCACGGATGGTGTAAGGACAGCCCGAAGATAGCTGTGGACTGATGGATGAGGATGAAAAACAGCTTTAACCCCCTCCACCCGACCACTGTGAAATAAAGAAAATCCTATTTTGATGGGTTTTTTTTTTTTTTTTAAATCATTCATGGTGTAGCCCCAAGGAAACGAGCCTTAGACAGCAATGTTGAATCACTGGTCTTCACTGGTAAATTATTCATTAGTGGCATAGGTAGGCTATGATTTTGTATTGCTTCAATGTAGCATTTTCCCCCTTTTTATTTTTACAATGTTTAGTCCTGTCATGTCATATTCATATTTGCAGGCTACATTTGTGCCGTGTGGTTCTGTAGGCCCATTAAATAGCCTTTAACAGCCACATGAGAAGCAGCCAAAGCGGGGGAAATCTTAGCGCAGAAAAGCTTTGATACGGAAAACGAAAAAAAAAAAAAAAAGAAATAGATCTGGGCAGTGGGGTGTGAAGCTGTCTGGGAATTTTTAAAGATTTACATTTTTTTTTTTTCCTTGTGAGAGTCTAAAGAGGAGGAGGAGGAGGTGGAGGAAGGGGGTGGAAAGAGAGATATAAGGAGAAAACAAACGACCAAACATGTTGCCTTCCCAAGAAGCCTCCAAGATCTACCATGACAATTACATGCGCAACTCCCGGGCCATCGGGGTGCTGTGGGCCATCTTCACCATCTGCTTCGCCATCGTCAACGTGGTGGTGTTCATCCAGCCCTACTGGATCGGCGACAGCGTCAACACGCCGCAGGCCGGCTACTTCGGCCTCTTCCACTACTGCGTGGGCACCGGGCCGTCGCCCAGCCGGGAGCTCACCTGCGTGGGCAGCTTCTCCGACTTCAGCTCCATTCCGTCCGGAGCCTTCAAGGCGGCCTCGGTGTTCGTGCTGCTGTCCATGGTGCTGATCCTCAGCTGCATCGCCTGCATGGCGCTCTTCTTCTTCTGCAACACCTCCACCGTTTACAAGACCTGCGCCTGGATGCAGCTGCTGTGCGGTAGGCACTTTTAACCACTGCCAACCCCAGCATGCTCTGTATTTTGTCTTTTCAGTCTTCCAGATGCAAGAACTTAAGGCCTTTAATTAGGCAAAAGGCAGCCAGAACGCAGTTGATGTCCTCCTGTTTTATTTGCATGAATGGCCACCTTGCAGTTGGCTGTCAGGCATATTCTCTAAATCATCATTCAGGCTGTTATCTCTTAAAGATTAAATATTTTTGCTGATTTTTACATTTATGGAGCCTCACAATAATCCATCATACAGTTTGCCCACTTCAGCTTTCACCAGTATTATTTCAGATGTCCTAAATCCACAGAATGTGTTGTCTTTTTTATAATGTGTTGTGAGTTAAGACACAAAATAAGACCTTTTTTTTACAATGCTTTTCAAAAAAGATGGCAAACTGTAAATGTAAAAATAAAAAAAAACAAAATAAAACAAGCAAATTTCCACATTAAAGCTCTTATATATAGTGACACCATCAAACATCGCTGCAGACTTCTGAGGTCAGTACATTAACACTACAGTCTCGTGTTCCTGTAGAAACATCTTTGGGACAACATGTCTCATATCTCCTCAGGAGAAATTAGGTGAAAGGTGTTTGTGTAGCAGCTTCATTGTCTGTTACTTCACTGGAATCAATATGCTGTAGTCTAAAAGGTATAGGCCATGTCTTGTTACAGTTAATTAGCAGTGTTGTAGGAATTTTCTATTCCTGTAACAACAGGACTAAGACAGTTGGAACACATCTGAGCACCTATTTATGCAGCTGAAATGCACTAAAAAGCAATAACAGGCCAGGAGCTTCCCTGTTACCACTGCTGGTCTGAGGATACACCACGGCTTCTGTAAAGAAAGCAGCAGCACGATCACAGCTATATGCTGATGAAATGCCAATGTTATTTATTCATTCATCCATTTCTGCTCATTGTACAGGATGCTGTGTGATGCCATGTGTGATGGAGTGGGGCTGAATTCATTCCCCCTGTGACTGAGGGCTATTTTGCTATTTTGAGGTGATGATTCCAGGTCGATTGGATTACTGTTTTCAGGATGGTGATGTTTTGCCTCCTGCTTCTGTGGGTAGATTACAGTTTTTTTAGACAGGATTGGGGGAAAGAGGTTGGCTTCCAAAAACATCCAGGACAGCTGAGTAACTTGAGTATTTACAAACGGTTGCTTGATGGCTCGGTGTAGATTTGTGCATGTTACTAAGCTGAGACACTGTTGAAAGTGATGTTGTTAAAGGGGCTAGTATGACATTATTGGGATGGTTAAAGTAATAGCACTTGAAATTAATTGTGAATTCAATTCAGATTTCATTTGTCCATCGTCCAAAGGCTTCGGTGTCCTCTCTGTGTGAGATTTACTGGATAAACGATTAAATTATTGTTTGCCCCATAAAAAAATGTCAAAACAAAGTGGCCAGAACCTTGTTTGGTGTTTGTCCATTCAGCAGTCAAAAACTCAATATATTAAGCTTAATGTCACCAACAAAACCAGCACATATCAACATTTTAGAGGCTGGAATCACGGAATAATTGCTTTGTGCTAAAACATACTTGAAAACAATCAGTTCTGAAAATAGTTGCCTATTTTTGTCTTTTGATCATCCAATTGATAACCATTTCCGCCCCTGTGTTCTCGGATGCTCATATTGTCTGATTGTTCTGAACAGCCCACATGGTATCATTATGAATACCAGTCTAAATTTATTGCTATTGCCTTTTCCATTTTTTTCTCTGCTATTCAGTACTGGTGCTCAAGAAGATTGTTGTGTGGGAAAAAGGCTAAAACAACGATCAAATATGTAGTGAACGCATGACACAAGGCCAGCTAAAATGCCCACATAAGCAATATTTAACCTTAGAGTAGTGAGAGTGCTGTGTTTCTGCCAGAAGGTGCAAAAAATCACGATCTCTCTCATATGCACATCTCTAGCGAGCCTCCTGTGTACATCCGACTTCTTTATAAGCTGATCAATGTGATAAATAGGCCAGGCAGAATAGCGTGGGAGTCAGTTTTCTGTACAGAAACAGTCAGCATACTGAATGAGAAGGAGGGAAAGAGAGAGAGAGAGAGAGAGAGGGAGAGAGAGGGAGGGAGATCAGCACTTTTTTCCTTCTGTATTGTTCTTCTGCTCATCCTCATCTGCCCACTCTGTCCTCTGTTCTGCCGAGTGTGTTAAAAAGGTTTGTTGCTCTACAATCAGCACGAATCAGACGGAGTGGCAGAGGCACAGATTCTACTCTCTTTAGCAAAATTTTCATGACTTAACAGGAAGTAAGCCGGTGTCTTCCCACAAACCATTAATCATGAGAAACACTGGTAAAAAAAAAACAGGGGTGGAGGAGGAATTCAGACCTTTTCCTCAAGAAAACATAGCAATTCTGCAGTATAAAAGAATCTCCTTTGCTAGGAAAAAGCCCTGCTTTTAAGATCCCACCTAAACAAAACTACACAAATGTTATCAGCAAGATGTACTTCCAGTATAAAGAAATTAAAGCCCTTTTTCACATTGTTGGATTGTTAATACTGATGTATCAGTATACACACAGACATGTGAGTGTTACAGCTGGTCAAAGTGGAGCTACCTATATAACCCTGTGCAGTAGTTTAATATAATAATTCCCAAACCATAAATCTGAGGGGTCTGCACTGCAGAGCCACCAACAGCTCAGATTAATCTAGTCACAGCTACATAAGTCAGAAACCAGTGGTTTAATCTTTAACAGTACAGTGTATGAACAACCTTATGATGTGTTTTTATATCAAAACGGTTTTCTGAAATTTGATTTACTACAGCTGCTTGATAAATGTAGCACAGTAAAAAGTACAGTATTTCTATTAGCAAAATATAGTGAAAGTTTTAAAGAGCAGATTTTTAAGTACTTGAACTTCACTCAAGTATTTTTTGAAGTACTCTGCACATCTCATTGTATGAAACCTCACCATGTCAGCGATGAATGTGAGGATATAAATACACTTGATGATGATGATGATGATGATGATGATGATGATGATGATGAGGATAAGGAACACTGCATTGCTCCACAAAATCAATGTGGATGTGATGACTTTGTTAAATCACATGAGGTCCATTTTAGCTGTCAATACACCCACACATTCCCCCCATCCATCATGTAAAGGTTGGAAGTTCTCTGCTCAGCACAAAGGCAGGCTATTTTATGTATGCTAATGTATGCATACACAGTTCTTTTACATTTCAAATCACAAGAAAAACATCTCATTTGGTTTACTAAAATTTTATTTAGATGTTTTGATTTGCTTTTGATGGTATAACTTTTATATATGTTGTCAGACTGTTTAAATTTCTTTAGGTCATAAAAGAAACATACTGATTGGGGAAGCAAGCACTGGTTTGACGCGAGCCAAGAGCTTATTGCAATAAAACAAACCACTCATCACAAATATCTGCATTCCTTCTTATTTGTAAGAACATTTTAGAGTTTATAAAACTTTAGAAGGTTCTACTGTCCTTCCCATGGATGCGGTTGATGTGTGGCGGAGGTAAGTTGTCTAATAGGCTTGGCAGACAGCCCAATGCTGTTCACCACCTTGGAGATGATCATTTAATCATCCTCTCTGCCCTGCTGGGTGAAGCAGCAGGTCTCCTGGCACTGCACAATGACACAGTGTACCACAGCAAATACAGTAACGGCCAATTTGAACCGGTGGAGGCCCAGTTATTGGCCAAATGGACCAAAATTGTCAATTATAGAGCAGTCTTGGCCCTGATCAAGATGAGGTGCTAGCATGCCACCGTAACAGGACAGTAAAAACACACACCCAATGAACTTTGTCATTATGTACTCACCCTCAATTCAGCTAGAAAGTGAAGTCCAAACCTCCACATAAGACGGCAGTTTTAAGTGCAGTCCTTCCAGATGGAGACACATTGCAACAAATACACTAGAAAAATAAAAATAAAATATTCATGAGGCAATAAATGGGACTTGCTGTTTAAGTAAAGTTCAAATAAAAGATAGGGGGAACTGGAGGCCAGAACACTGGGATAAAGACCTTTTGGCAATGCTGAATGACACAGTGTGTCTTGGCATCTATAAGCTGAAAATGGGCCAAAGTTGGCTTCTGTGTGTACTAAACCAACCAAATGTGAATAAGGTTAATGCACTCAAAAAAGGACTATAAGGTGCCACTCATAACTATTGGCAGTAAAATACGACCGCAGGCCAAATTGAAGCAATATTGTCTTAAATACAGGTTTACCACTGACTGTGGAACTACTGGCCCAGCAGCTGGACAACGGCAAAGCAAATCCAAACCCAGGACTTGCAAAAAATCTCCAGTTTTTACAACATGCTGCACCTCTTCTGCATTGCTCTTAGAAATCAGAGAGCAACTGATTGCAAAACTCTGCAGCAGGGGCCTGTATCGTAGTACAATCTGTTGGTTATCCAGCTATGGGCTTTACAAAGCTGGCTCACTTTTTGCAGGTGTAGATCACCATGGTAACAGAAGTTCTGCACAGCTAACCTGATCTAGAAGAAGTTAAAGGACTACGCCCACATGTACAATGATAGAACATTGTTTGCCTTAATTTTTCCTCAAGTTCCCGTTGACCATTAAGTGGCTTGTTTGAAATGCCACTGACTTTTGAAAGGACAAAAAGAACAGCTTTCATATTCAGTAGTAGCCTTGGCTTTATGTTTTGATATTTGGAAAGGACTTCTGACCTAGATGATTACCAGTCATCTAGCAGAGCTCTTCCATTGGCACTTTGACAGCATGAAGTCACACTATGCCGAGCCTACTTGCATTTCATGAACAATTTTATCGAGTAAAGTTGTGCAAGATTAACCGTCTCTGGGGCGGAAGAAGGGGGCATCCAAGCTGCCTCCAGGCATGTTGAAGTGAAGTCTCGCAGACCCGTCACGACCCCCGTTCTCCCCCTCATACAGGCCTGTGTTGTGAAGCTTAACTCATGTTTGTGCCGGAGACCAGAGAGAAAAACTTTTTAAAGTCACTGCGTGTTCAGATCTCTGAATCTCTGTGGTTTGAAGTTTAGTTTCTCTTCTGAATCCCTATTTGTACTTTCAGATAGCTGCTTTTCATCATGTTTGATTTTAGCAATTTTCTGAGTCATGTTAAGCTGAGAAAACCCAATGTTTCTGCTTTATAATAAAAGCTATAAATGAACAACATGACAGGATATCTTTATTGTGTAGAATTTACCAGGAACAATGTGTTAAACTGAATTAGCAGAGTTTTGTAAGCCTTCATCTCAAATATAAACAAGCCTACTAATACTCATGAGAGAGAGAATACGAGCAGAGCAGCCACAGTGACATGTTAGATGGAGAGCTGCAATCAACAGGTAGAAAACGTTTTGCAGGTAGCTTTGTTTGAAATGTAATGCAAAAAATGTCCTGTGATGAATCCCCTTTACCTGCATAAAATCAACTGGGATAGACTTCAGCCCCGTACAACTCAAAGAATAAGCTGTGACAGAGAATGGATGGATGGATGGATGGATGGATGGATGGATGGATGGATGGATGGATGGATGGATGGATGGATGGATGGAAGTCCCCGTTGTACAGAGTCTAAAGGGCAGGAAAGGGGTTAGGCTCAGCGCAACTGGGTAAAAGTAAAAAGATTTTGGCTTTTAGTGAAAAAACTTGTCTAGAAACGTTCTTCCCATCGTCCCTTGTTATGTCACACCTCAGTGAAAAAGTGAGTAATGGGGTCATTTTACAGTATGAACCTCGTCCGAGCCGCATTTTTCCTCACACTCGGAGAACAGGAGGAGGGCCAGATTTCCCAAAAGCACCTCAGTTCTGTAAAGAGCTCCTCTGTTCACACCTTTAGACTAACTCAGCGGAAGATGCTCCCGGGAAAACTGATAGAGCTTTAACTTTAATCATCTTTTTAGAACATAGATGAATTTAGTAAAAGAAACCAAGGAAATTCAGGCAGGGTTTGAGTTTTTATCTTCCTATAAAAGCAAAGGGTCTGCTTCCCCTTTTCCCATCCAGGCCATCCTCTAAATCTCCTACTCTATATTTCTCCGGCTCGGATCATTTCTTTTCATCCCTACAGCAAACTGAGGTACCAATGGAAAGCCCACAAGCCATTGCAGCTTGATGACTCCCTTTCTTCCTCCTTGTCTCCATTAGCTCATGTCTCCATCCCTCCTTAATGTCTTTCACTGTCTGATGCAATATTAAACAGAACTAAGCAGGACATGGGCCGTGGCACAGGGGAGGAGCTGTCCTGGGAGAAACAACCTGTCAGCGACTGCTAGGTCTTAGTGTGTGTGTGTGTGTGTTGAAAGCAAGACAGAACAAAGATGGAAACACTGTGTTGGTTGGAAGAATAGAGGCTGGGAATAAAAAGCGACCAAAAAAAGAAAGAGACATTATGTACAGCACAGCATGTAAAATCAGTTAAACAGGGCAACTCGAAGTGAAAGCCCCCTGGTGGAGACTTTTTTCAGGGCCAATTTAGGTTAGCAGAACAAGCTCAGCACACCTCACCCTACAATGCTGGTGAATTTTGACCCGTAATACACAAGCCCAAAGTTTACTCTCCTCTGAGCCTTGTTTTGATCTCTATCAACTCTTGAGAAAAAAAGCTTCCTAACTTGTAAATGCTCCAGTGTGTTGATAGCTAATGTCAGGCTCTTGTTTGGGGCTGGAAAGTTAGAGTTTCTACACTGGTAACAGCTGTCTAAGGTGACAAAACCAAGCTTTTATTAGCGCGAGTTGTCTGGACAAAACCTAAAATCAAAGTCAGAGATGACAGTGGTTATCTATCTGTGTATCTGTCTGTGCCCATGTGCCACCTATGAAGATTAAAAAAAAAAAAAAAAAACTCAAAAAGCAAAAGGCAACAGTTTATAAATAAATTACCTATTGCGTAGTTTTTTGGTTAAACATATAATGAAGGACACATGGAAATCACATTGGCTTTCCTACAAATTGAAGTGGGCTTTTCAACCATTGAATATTATCTGTGATAATTAGTAATAGCCTAATAATTTTATATATATTTTTTTTTTTTTTATCGTAATGTAGGCTTGTGTGCCTACAGCTTGTCCCTGAGGTAAAATGTCCCCAGATGACACTAAGAAACATTTAGTAGTTGTACAACAGTGCAAATGAAAATAATATCTTGCTCAGATGTCCTGCATCACTGATTGGAGTTTCCATAGTAAAAAGAAGAAAGGTAACATGTTGCAAACACCACTGTAACTGTAGAGCTTCATTCAGGGACACTGCTGATGAATCATTCTGGCCCAACAAGTTTTGCATTTAAAACAAATTGCCTGATTCAACACTCACACATAAAGTTATTATTGACTGCACAGTGTCGCTATTTCATAAAGGAGTTGAGCTAATGAAAAATGTTTTCATCTGATTTCAAGATGAAACTCTAAAAATCTGGAGCAGGGTAGTTCTGCAGCATTGCTGCATTACAAAAGGACCTCCATTACCTTCATTTTATTTCTTACTTTTGATGAAATTGGTAGTTTAGTCTTTATGAGTCATATTAAAAAAAAGTAATATAATTTGTTTAAAATTGCTTTTTTTATTTTTTATATATATTTGTCATTGGCAGGTTTGCCAGTTTAAAACCAGGGGATAATATCCTCAACTGGACATTAACCTAATCTAGCAAGTTTGCTGTTTAATAAATGATTTATAATCCCAGAGTTGAACCATAGTGTCATTAAAAGAAAATGTGTGTTTGCATGTGCGTGTGTGTGTGTGTGTGTGTGTGGGTGGGTGTGTTTGCAGGTGAGACAGTAATGAAGAAACTCATATCATTTGTTGGTTTTGTGGCTGCAAAATGTTCTGCTAATCTTAGCAGAAGGGATAAGTCAATATTCGCCTGATTTTATTGATACTTTTATTTATACTCATCCTTTTTTGATCAAGTGAGAGTTATGGTGTACTGAACTGTACTGGTACTGAAAAATTGTCATTTGGCTCATCATTTGTGAATTATTAGTTTGCACAGTTACTGTTTTAATCTCAGTGGTAAACTAATAAAGGCTGGATGTGGTGATCCAGATGTGGTTTTGCTGTGAATCTACTCTGTTAGTGAAGCAGCACCTGTGTGAGGCAGACTAATCTCTTTTCTGCTATCTGAAGAGATTATGGACAGAAGCCACAGGCAGACTGTCACTATGTTCTGATAGTAATGTTAAATTTCATCTTACAGTGGTATCATATGACAGAACCATCATAGAGTCACTGTTGAGTAGCTACAAAAAAAAACAGATTTTATTGCAGTATACAGTATGATCTGATAAATAAATATATAATGTTGGTTTAGCCATGCGGATCACATACAGCAGAGCAAAATTACAAGTTATTATGTGAATAGTTTGGAGTAATTTTACATGCTAGAATTTGGTATTTATCTGAAAGTTATTTAGTTTATTTAGTTATTAAGTTATTTATCTAAATACTTATTAAAGGATCACAGATCCTTAATTCAGGATAATTGTAGTAAATGGTACTTGAGAGTAAACTCCTACTGCATATAGTATGTCAGTGAACCTATATTTAATAAACAGCAGATATCTGAGTCATTATAGGGACACTCTTGAGGTCTGTGATAATAACGTTCAAGCCTTTCAATGATCTTTTATAGACACATTAGCTTCTATTTCTGTGTTCCCTCCAGTGAAGTAGTGCATCATAGTGAGCTGTCACTGTAATGTACAACGGCGTCATGATTACTTACCATCACTCACCACTTTTGAGTTTTTTGTGTTTCCTCAAGTGGGTCATCATCCTGTCTAACTGACAAATAGCTGCTGAGGCTAAGTTGAGAATTCATGTGTTCATGAAAGACACGTGTCAGAGATGAGCAAAAATGGAGAAAAAAAAATGTTGACTCTCATTCCTGATGCTGTGATGCATCCTAGACTTTTTTTTAAAAAGAATTTTTCGTGCTGTGATGATGCACTATACTATTTCACCTTTTCCATCTCTGTAAATCCATCCCATAAACTTACTTACTTGATTTTAACTTTAGAAATAATAATCATTCATTTCTTGTGGATATTGCAACATCCTACCTTTACTTTTATTTTCGTGACAGTTGCCATGACACGTTATCTCTCTCTTGTAACCACTGCATACATGTTGTTTTTATGGATAACTTGAGAGGATGTGTTTGTCTAACAAGTTTGCATTAATCTTATAAAAAAAAGGAATTCCTTTTACAGATTTTACTTTTGTATGTTTGAGTTGTGTGTTTTGTATTTTTGAATTGCCTTGCTGGACCAGTCTGCATACAGCCCAGAGAATGGACGTTACCAAATCCTGATGTGGTGAAAAAAAAAAGACTGTAGTTAATAAACAGAGAATGATTATTTGCAGCTATTAATTATTAGATGCATATTCTGTTGCTTTTAAGATCTTTGAACCCACATTCTGAAACGACTGTCTGAGCTCCTAAACTTTGGAAGAAAGACTTAGATTACTAAGGTTATCTTTTTTTTTCTTTTTTTTTTTATGTTCTTTGCTGGTTTGCCACTCTTTCACACTTATACACACACATATGAAATTGTGTGACCACGTCCTTTTTTGTTCCTACATGCAGTGTGAAATGTATCGAAGGCAATTGAAAAATATGTGTGTATGCGAGAAAGAGGGAGCAAGAGAGAGAGAATGAAAGTGAGTGAAACACTGCACATGAATGAGTGCATCCTGTGTGTGTCTGTGTGCGTCAGCGTTATTGTCTGCGTGGCCACACATGCATCTGTGCACGTGAGCATGTAAGACAGCGGGTGAATATGTACACGATTGTGTGAGAGTTGAATTATTAATGTCTGTTTTCTTGCTCTTCTCTGGAACCAGGCTTTTTTTCTCCCTTCCATTTCCTTTTCTTTTCCAGCAAATGTGTAAAGACTGTGCGCGCGCGTGTTTTAGTGTTTGTCTGCGTGTGCAAGCACATGTGTAGCTTCATGCGTGTGGTAACAGCAGCGCATGAATGTAGATAAATGCGCCTACTTGCATCTAAATAGATCCTGCAGTGGTCGAGTTAAATATAGAGCCACAGAGAGAGAGAGAGAGAGAGAGAGAGAGTTTCCCTGGGGGATATCCCTGCCTCCCTACTCTCTCTCTCTCTCTCTCTCTGAGATTTCTGCCCGGCTTTTCC
>JAQNCA010000002.1:6833135-6852002 GCA_029783725.1 Acanthurus tractus | reverse complement strand
TCTCCTGTCCAATTCTGGCCTCAGAGCTATTTTATTTGCCTGTACTGTAACTTTCCAAAAAGAAACCATGGAATATCACCTTTGGATGGATGAATGTCTAAAAATGGAGACTGATACAGATATGAGATAAGACATATGAGATACAGATAAACTACAGATATGATTGACATGTGTGAAACGAAGGAGGGTCCAAACAAACACCTACTCAGGCATAGATTAAGAGTGAGCCTTATTCAAAAAAAAAAAAAAGCTGATACCAAACAAACAAAAAAACAACAACAAGAGAACTAAAATAGAACTGAGAATTACAAAAACAAAACAACAATTTAGAAAGGACTAGGAGAACGGGTATGAAGGAGACTCGGACAGAGAACCAGGAAGTGAAAGCAAGATCTGAACACAGAGACAGAACCAGGAAACCACAACAGAGCTACAGGCTACGTACACAATGGGAGTAATGAGCCACAGGTGGGGTAATCGACACAGGTGAAACACATTAGGGTGGAGTGGTTAATCACAAGAGGGAATCTTGACAGGACATGGGGATATGAAAGGATTTGTTTGTTTTGAAGCTCCTGGTATGGTTGTAATGTATTGTCTGGGTGGAGTCAATACTTGACTTTTAATGGGCTTTGGGAGGAGGATCCCAACACCCCCACTATGAACCAGCAGCAAAACCAGCAAGCAGGCAATGATTCTGCCAAAGAAAGCACACAGGGCTGAATGTTCTGCGGAACAAATTATCTATGAATGTTGGCACCATAACTTCCCAGGAATCACTGTTTTTAGGCTGATCTTCATGTACACTGCAGAATAGATATAGAGGAAAGTCTGGTTTATGCAATCAGTGAGGACATAAAGTAGAAATTTTAGATTGTTATATGCATGAAATAAAGATTGTTTGATTCCCTATGGTATGTTTGTCCCTCTCACGTTTAAGAATACAGTGACCACCAGAGGTATTGGAATAGTTAGTGCCAATAGGCTTTGCTCAAGAAATCAGCATTTCAGACCAAAAGAATAAGACAAGAGTACTAAGAGAGTACAGAAGACCAGCTTTTATTTATTGATATTTTTATGCTCATATATTTACCATTATACGCTACATCGATATCACTTCATTACTCAGTCTCACCATCTCATGGCTGCCTGAAAAGTGTTTCTTGTTGCTCCAGCGTCTGCCTGTGGCTAATAATAAAATATCTCCTTCAACAAAGTGCTTAACAGCTATGTAGCCTGCTTGGACATTCTTACTGCACCTGTAAAGAACCCTATACATACCCTATCTGAGTAGGTTAACATTACACAGCTAGTCCTATTGTTGCGGTTCAGTGTTTTAAAGTTGTGAGCACACTTTCAAAGTGTTAGTAAAGCATAGATCATGCTGTTGCCTTTTCATGTTTACTTCTTATCTAACATGTAACACTAAATAAAAAACAAGCGACACATAAAACATGAACCGCCATGAGTTAATTTAACATAAAGCAGAGTTGCCAGTAGCAGGAAGTCTTTGATAGAGTTACTTGGCGACAGCTCACTGTCATGAGTAACCAAACGACGGCTCCCCATCTCGTCCTGTCTGCCATGTTGAGGGCGGGTTTGTGTTGCCACCGCAGGTACACGTTCGATTTCAACAGCACAATCCATCCTCGCTCGTCAGTGCCTGTCACGTGAAAAAGAGGGTACCAGGAGCCTCAAAAGACACAAGACAAGGTTCAGCGAAATAAATCAGGAAAAAACTAAATTTAAAACTACACATCCAGACAATGATAGTATTGTGTAAATTATACAATGATTAAAAAATCGTATCCATTTCTTTCAATCTCACAATGTAAAGTAGATGGCGATAATACACTCTCACTTTGGTTTCCTCACTTACAAAAAAGCAGAAAAATTCATTAAGTGTGATTTTTAAGTAATTAAGATAATTTCCTTTTTGTAAGTTCATGGTAAGAGCTCCTTTCTCTGCCTTGAAAAAAACAAACAAACAAAAAAAAACCCCAAAAAAGGTAAAGATGAATTTGACTGATAGCATTTTTTGATTTTATTTTTGTAGATAGTGTGATAATATCATTGTTGTAGATTCTTCTTCTCTGGTATGTACTGCTTCCAGGAAATAGCCACAGTTGCAGTCCCACATTCAGAAAAAACACACTTTCTCCCATCCACTCAGCTTTTATGTGTTTCCAAACCAACTGCAAAACATTCAAATTAAAGTCTTGCAACCTTGAGCAATGTACCTAACTCACTGAAGTACTGTTTAGCTTTTCTTAACACTGGTGGTGACTGACTGATATATGTTCCCCCTGCCAGGTATGCACTCACCACTGAGACTGTTCAGTTTTGCAAACACTGAATTCAAGGATAGTGAAGCAAAATGTGCTTTATTTTATATTCAGTCCTCACTCATCCTATCAGCATTTCTTGTCTGTTTGGAAGGCATCCAGTGTCTAATTCTGGAAAACCTGAAAATCTTTCAGCTTCAGTGCCTTTAGAGGTCCAGATGCTCGACGTCTAAATATATGCTGCACTTTGACTTGCTGCACAAGCTATCAAACAAACATCCGTGGGCAAAAAAAGTGTGATGATTACATTGGTTTGCAGTTTAGATAGCTTTTAAGAAAATTAGCACATTACACCAATTTAAAAAAAACAAACTTGTCTGTAAATATCAAACATAATCTTGTTTCTCTTTAGTTTGTAAACTCCAGTTACCATGCCAGTTTTGTAGTGTTTGATGCACCTTCAGGCTCAGCTAGCAATCAGACACCAGGGCCCTTTTCTGCAGAGTTCTATCATTTCTGCTGGACTTTGAATGCATCAACTAATTAAAAAATCTCTTTATAAAATCCCTGTTTGGTCAGCAATAGAGGATTTAGGAGTGATGTATCTGTCATTAGTGTGTCAAGTTATTGACCTTTCAGGTGCTGCAGCCAACAGAAAAGATTAAGCGTCATATGGTCACAAGCAGATTGGCAGAATTTATAAGAGCCCAACACTATTGTCCTCTGTTTTACATTTCAGCAAGTGATCTCTCTGTGTAATTGTGTGCTTTCACAAAGCAGCTACTGTGTTTGAATGCTGCCCAACACCATTTAATAGATACACACGGCACAAACGGCTTTTTAAAACATTCACAGTAGCACACCAATTGAGTTTCAGACCTGATCTTTTAAAAACTCACTGGAACAAAGCATAATTAGTGCCAACACGGACAAATATCACAAGTATCACAAGTGATGGCGTCTGTGGAAAAGACATGACGCTGAAGTGAAGATTCAGTGTGACGTCTGCCATGTATGTAGCCTCTTTCCCGGTGGATCCCACTGCTTTACTTACAGCCCCTCAGGCACAGACTGACTGCTATTTAAACAGCGCTGGTGAGCAAAGAATACACTACAATCAGCTCCCAAGTGACGCTCACTTTGATGAATGGGCAGAGGTGTAAAGTATAGATTACCATTTTTGTTGTGGTGTTGTAATTGCATGTATGCATTTCCCAAGAGAGCTTTGTACTGTATGCATCTTTACGTGTGTGTGCATTGCACTCCCTTTTGTTCATAAGTGCAACTTGCATGCAGGTCTGTGTGTGATCTGTATGTTTAAAATTCCATAACATACACAATTGTCTCCAGGTGAATAATGTATACTGTGCATGTATTCCATCTTTCTACTGTCTCATTGGTAATGCCTGCACACCTGGAGAGCAGCTGGCATCCTCACACAGTTTATACTCAGCTCCCATTAGCAATGTTTAAAGCTGCAGGAAGCAAAGTTTTCAGGTAAAACTACAACACTCCTATCAGCATAAATCACACAGTGGGGCCCATGACACTCTATATTTACCACTGATACTAAAACTCGAGTGTTGACTGCAGATATTATTTCGCACATAAGATGTGACGGATTTGGAACTTATTTAGTATTTTTGTGATAATATTGCTTCCATTTCATATTTATATTCATACTGATGAAAATCAACAATACATAATTCTAAGCTAATAGCTAGATAGTGTATTAATCATACAGCTTTTTTCTTCAGATTCACTTCACTCTTTCAGCATGATATTGTCTTCATGTTAGCAAATTTTCTGCAAGAGGGAATTTACCCCATAGGCTGTAGATTATTATAAATATTATAAAGGGACACTATCACATCACCTGTGTTTTATGAAGTGCCATTTTGAGCCTTGAGGTCGGCACAATGGCTGGTGTCATCTTTGTTTTTTTGGAGCTAGGAGTGATCATGTTTTGCTAACAGGGTGAAGCTGGAGAGGATTCTGTTGCTGGCAATGGCTGTGTGAGGTCTAACTCATGGATGCTGACACTCAAAGCAGCCATATTCTTATTTCTAATTTTAAGCCCTGAAAACTTAAACAAAAGGGTTACATAAAATTTCAACTCCATTCAGTTGTCATGAAGGGGAGCGAGGCTCAGCCCTGAAGGTTGTTGCTTGTTTGGCCAATGACTAGCGAGTGACATCTCTTTCCTGCCGACATCATTATCAGCTGATACATAAGTTATGGTTTCCAGGAGCAGTAACCTGAGTTGATTATGAAATGAGTAGAGTTAAGAGCTGTCATTCCTGCAAGGTGAGTTGCAGTCCACACATCACCTTATTTTCTGGCACTACTTTTTATGAATTTAGACAGGTAGCCAGCTTGCCTCTGTTGCCAATAATTTCAATGTAGAACTGTTAAATTTATTCGAGAAGTTGCCAGATGTTGAAAGATTTCATGCAGGCTCACTTGCACTGTATGTGATGTTTTTACAAATAAATCTATATATAAGTATGTTAATATGATGCGTACATATAAACATGCATATGTCATACTTGCTAAAATTGTAATTATATCAAGTCAGTAGTACATGAGTCTAATCTGTATAAAAATCAGGTTCCTGTGGCTCCTCCTAGTGCTCCTGGTTGCATTGCAAGAATTCACCGCCCCTGAACGAAAATAACCAATCAAAGCCAAAAGGAGTCTCGAACACAGTGTCAATCACTGCTTGTGCACACTCTGCACAGCCCCCCTCCCACGCAAATGCTCTCACTCAGTCAAGCTCAATTTCATCAGCATGTGGCTCGAGGAGGAGCTTTGCAAACACAATGACTGAGAAACAACCAGCAGCAATGAAAACTCTGCCCTTCCCTCCTTTGCCCACATCAGCAAATAGTACAAAACACATGTGTGAACACGTTCCTGCTTCACATGGAGCTTTGGGCTCATTATGTTCAATGCCATGACACTCACATCAACGAGTGGCAAAGAGGCATGATAACAAACACTTTGAGATGGACAGAGGTGTGTTTGTGATGGACATGTCTGTGTTGTGTACTTGCCATGCGACTCTCCCTGGCATGAAGCTCTGCCAGTTCAGTGTATTTCTGGTGTTCGAAGTCCATATGAAAGTCCAATATTATGTTGCCCCTTTCACAGAGGAATGGGGTGTTTCACTGTTAACTGACCCTCACACAGAAACAGAATGAAAAGTCTCATTTATTTTACTTGATTTTCTACCTCCTCCCCTAAACATCTCCTCCTCCGTGTCATCCTGCAGGAGTGTGCCTGGTGCTGGGTTGCATGATCTTTCCTGATGGATGGGACGCCGAGGTGATCCGGGACATGTGCGGGGAGCAGACAGGGAAATACTCCTTGGGGGATTGCTCCGTACGCTGGGCCTATATGCTGGCCATCATGGGCATCCTGGACGCCCTCATCCTCTCCTTCCTGGCCTTCGTGCTGGGTAACCGGCAGACAGACTTCTATCTTGATGATCTGCAGACAGACAACAAAGGTTAGTGAAGAAGACATAACGAAACACATTGTTTAAAAAATGTATAAGACCTAATGAGGCCTTTTTGTTTGCCTTTTTGTTCACAAAATCAATAACTTTGTGATGTTTATGCTTGGTTTGTTTGCTTTGGTGAGGTTTAGAAACATAATGCAATTTCAGGTGTGATATGATTGGGTTTGCTGAAGTGTGAAGAACCCTTGAACTATTAAAGTTGTCACCCTAAACTTGTATGTAATACTAGTAGAAAACTGCCCCCCACACAGCAAATGCACCAGTCCTAAGCAGGATTTTTTGTATTGTAAAAGAAACTCAAATGATAATGTAGTTAATAATGTAATGAAACTGAAACTCAATAACTCAATAATGTACCTGTTTTACCCAATCTAATGCGACATTCAAACGTAATCATTTGGACCATTTATTTTAAATTTGCACTTTAATGGAAATTTTCCCTTTGGAAAACAGTCACACACAGATGAGGGGGCAAAAACAAGCTCAAAGGTTGAGAGGAAGAGAGACCACCTTCTATGGGGGATCTGAACTCAGCTTCACTCCAACTCAGGAGCAGTTTGTTTGCAGTCAGAATCCAATCCAACGTACCATTTAAAACCACTGACTCTGCATTGCCTAATGGTTGGATATAATCTATGTAGGTTCACTTGATGCTCCCAATTAATTAAAAGTAAGCCAACTGTATTATTCCTTTGATATTATAAAAACCATGTCCTGAAATGCAAAAAAAAATACTTTAAAATAGCAAAAATACAAAAAATTACTAAACAAAAGTATCACAACAAAACCCCCTAGAACACTGCAGAGAAAAGACACAATGTTATATTGTGTAAGTGGATGCTAATAGCTTTTACAGGAAGTCCAATAGCAGAACATCCCCCTTGTAAATATATAACCATGGCAACAATGCACGGTTCACAGTGTATCCATGATGTAATTAATGCTTTCAAGTGGAAGAAACTCTTAATTTCATCCACTGGGAATACCGAGGATCGGAACTGACACAGTAAACGGGGTGTTGGTGAATTTTTATACATGAAGTGCTGATGCCCTGGGCCTGTGAAGGCAGCATGTAGCTGCACTACTGATAGCTAACAGAAAAATACTCAAGTTTAAAGTCTTGCTCAGGAAATAATGCACCATGCCATTTAGTTGGATTGGTCTTCACTGGCAGGTTTCACAGTACTCCAGATCATGTTCTTTTACAAGAAGTTGCAAGTTTCAACTGTTTGGCAAAATTTTTGAATCTTTGGTGTAAATTTACCCCAACATCCCAAAAGAACACCTGAATGCCCCAATTGGGAAACACTACTCTAAATTAACATGTTAAGCATTTAAAACCACTTTCCTGTAAGTATGATTATATAGGTATTTATTAAACAACAATTCAAACAAAGCACATTGTATAGGATCTCACTGCCTGTAAAGGAGGGTTACCCAGTCACTCTTTCTCCAGCTCTAATTTTGTAGGCCTTAACTGCAAGGACATCAACATGAACAAAATCTGCCCAGTTTAAAAAATGACTACACTCCAACCTGACCTCGGTAACTCCAGCCAAATTGCTTCGGTGCTGTATTCAAGGGCTGGAGAGAGTCCTCCAGAGGGTTTCTGACAGTTTGCATGATGTTGCATCAGGACACTTGAATTGCATTGTTTCAGCTGTATGAAAAGTGAGGAAGAGGAGGAAAGGAATGACAGAAGAAGGGCCAAGGGTATAAGACACAAAGCAAAAGAATAAAAAGTCTCCTTACATAAGAGGCATGTGTTTTATTGAACTCCACGGAGCAAATGCACAACAACACAAATAGAAACAGAGCGAGGTTGAAAGAGAGAGCGATAGAGATCTGTGACAGCAGACATAGTAGACTGAGAGCGTGGAAGATATACAGGCAGATAGAGAGCGAGATAGAGTAAAGGAGAGAAGAGGAGTGAGAGAAAGAGACAGAGATAAAGAGAGAGAAAAGTGAGATAAGATGTCTCGCTTCTCTGACGGTCTATCTCCATGATGGTTTCCATGGTAACTGGAGATATTCCAGAGCGTGGGCGTGTCTTCTCTGCTCTTATCTGATTAACCTCACTGACAGTCTCAGTGATTTTACACATTTAATGCATCTAATGCTTCACCAGCTGTGTGAACTTCCTTTTCTCACTCACATTTCTTTCATAGAAATACATTTTCCTTTGGCTTTCTTTGTTTGAAATGATGCAACAAAATTGTGTGACATCCTGGACGGTTAATGAAAGCATCTGTTGTCCATAGAGGTAACAAAAATAAAAATGCGTTAACATGAAAGCAATGACAGGAAATTGGCAGTGGGTTCAATACATATTTAGTAAAAAAAATGATAATCTATATCTTACAGAGATGTTTTAAGAAAAAAAATAAGTGGTCTATTAACTTATTAAATAAACTACAAATTGAGATAGTGCGTATTAGCCATTAAAGGGTTTTTTTGTATGTTATTGATGTGTTTTAACACTTAGTGATGACCTATGGGCTTAACTCAAATTTTCATTCTGTAAGCAGATTCATGTTGTGCACAAATATGCATTTTCCTTGTCTTGCCTCACTGTGTTTTTGCCAACACTTTTTTTTCTTTTTTGTCCTTGCAGATTTTGCTGTGTCGAGGGTAAGTTGACTTTTGCTTGTTCCAGTTCATGGGCATTATGTTAAAGAAAAACATTAACATGTGCCAGCAGAAAGCCTCATTAGCTTTGAGCATTATCACATTAGCTGACAGTCATAGTGAAGTGTTTTTCCCTGCTTATATTTTTCAGTAGATTTTAAGGTCATTTATACTGGGGGGACAGTAATACTTGTAATTTATTTTATCCCTTCATAAGCAACCAACTAACCCCCTACCCCCCACTGTGTCACATGTTATATAATATAAGGGAAATAATGCAGATCTACTCAGAAATGGGTTAGCTCTTCTTACGTTACTGTGCAGCTTAATATGAAATGCAAAATAAATATTGACCTTAAGTTAAGTAGGCTGCTGTATACTGACTGGTTAAATACCTTTCTCTCATTCCACTTAAAAGTAAAAAAATATTTAATAATTATGTTTGATGTTTTCAGACACACAAAAAAATGAATGTTTTTTCTGTATTTTATTTACTTCTCTTTGTCAGCATTGCTGCATTTCTTAGTTTTCTCAGCAAATGAGGTAATTTGATAAGGGACAGCTAGTTTCCCATATCAGCACACACTTGCAGACACACGCATGCACACACAAAGCACACATGCATGCACGCACACACACGCACACCCGTACACACACACACACTAGTCCCAGCTGCAGCATAATTTCATATGTAAGAGCCTTTGTAATTTCAGCATTGCTATTTCTGCATTCCTCATATTTGAAGTGCTGAAAACTGAATATAAAATAGTTCATGTAGATGTTCCCATGTTGCTTGTGGGGTGAAACATTAAACATACAGTGAATGTGCTATGAAAATGGAAACAAATCCCACCTCATGGTGCTGCCATGATATTTTGGGATACCCTGACTGTATGAAACATGGACAATATGTCTCCTCTTTCTTCTATTTGCCAGTTCAACAGCAAGAAGTCAACTTTGGTGTCCTTCTTGCAAGCTTTTATATTGCACAGCCTTTGCCCAAGACTGAAAACCAGTCTGTATCCTCACCTCTGTCCGGCTGTCTATTGAGGCTGCTGAGTGTGTGTGTTGCTGTACTTGCTGTTTTGGGTTCTGCTTTTCACCTGTTGCCACTCTCTACTAGCTTTGTCCACCAGGTCACCTTTGACTCTGAGCATCAAAAGTCTCCTTATTGCGATCCAAAGTGAAATAACATTAGTGTAAAAACAAACACTTTGGTGCTCTGCACTGTCAGCGAGCTGCACAGCTAACAGAGCTAACTCGCAGCTACAGAAGCATCAGATACAGGTTTCTTAAGAAAAGGGAATAGAACAACGAGTAAAGAGAGAGTCAGAGAACATCAGCACGGAACCCAAAAGGATCTTCTCCCTTGTAAAGCTCCGGTTTTGTCAAAATCATGTAGTTGCTGGTCTGTGAGACCAATTGCAGGTGCTGTAGAGCGTTTTCCTACGTGCTCCCCCCACTTACCTACTGCAGGAACTGCCAGTCAGTGCTAAGAGTGACTGACACAGAGGCACAGGTTTATCTTTTAAGGCTTACAAACGATCAAAATTAGTTTTAAGCTGAAATAGTTTTAGGTTAAATTGTAACATAATGATGCTTTTAATACTCACTCTTATTTTAACTCTGATTGTCAGTTTGTAAACGAGCGGAGATAACCCTCATTACGTCCCAATGACAGCACTCAGATTATTTTCCTCAAAGCTCTTAGAGAGCTGTAGACATACAGCTTGTTTTACTATGAATTTTTGTATATGTAAAAAACTAGTAAAAATGTTTGTCTCTTAGTCAGAACAGTGAAGATCTCTGTCTTGTTTCTCTTCAGATTGAAGTACGGGACAGAAGAGAGCCAAGGTACGGAGTGCAGCGTCTTCACTGAGGGCAACTACAGCACCGGAAAACTCCTCTCCTCTCATCCATCTGTTTCTCTCCCTCTACTCTCTTCTTCTCTTCTTCTCTCCAATGATCAGGATATCACCCAATCTCAATGCAGACACCAAGTGTACAGGATTCTGTAAGATAAAAAAAACAACAACAACAAAACACACTGGGATAAACTATATTTTGAAAAAAAAATTATACAAGGTTGTACAGTGCATTTAACACTCGACTTTCTCAACGAACCTTTATGATGAAAAAAATTACTGTATTAAAAGTCTTGATTTGTTCGAGAAATTCAATCCTTAAGATGAAGAACCATAATGCCCATTTATGATTTTACAATTATTTATTTAAAATCTTGCTATTTAATGACTTTCAGTTTGTGTGTTGTGTGCATTCATAGCTTCAGAAAGCGGATTATTGATACACTTCATACAGTCAAGATTTCATACAGTCGTAAGTACATTATTAAACATTTACAGCACTTCAACAGGGACTTGTATGGCTCTTCATCTAAGGACTCTCAAATGTGAGGAATTTAAAGGAATACCCCATTGCAGCTTTACAGAACCTAACATCTCTGGGAGATTCTCTACTTGTGTACATACTTAACAATGTAAATAACATTACTGCTGATGAAAACAGCCGACAACAAAACCTCATCTGACTCCAATGCATTCGAGTATAGTATTTCTACCCTTGGTTTCAGTGTTCATTGTGCTGGAAGAGCATCGGAGTATGTGCAAATCTGTTGTGTTTATATGACTCCTCACTACTGATTTGGTGGGAGCCAGATGGACATAAACAAAATAGATATTTCACAGAAAAGCAGAAGACCATGAATCAAAGGGATTGTGTACAATCACAATTTTTTGACAGAAAAAAGACGCTTCCCCTGCATCAACATGGCCTCAAAACAAGCCCCTTATTGTAGTTTTTCACCCTACAATATAAAGTAGAAATTCAGTTTGCTGAACTGAATTGCAGCTGTCCAGTCAGACTTAGAGGTCATATTTTTCTTTTCTTTGTCCAAGTTGTTATACCCATCCTCCAGTGTGCAGTTTACTCCAGTTTATGGTTCCAGCATACAGTGATCAGTTTACTCTATAGATGTCTTAAGACTGTGTGAATATGGCTGTATGAGTCTCAGAGGGAAGCCCCAAGTGCTGCATTGTCTTAAGGTGATGTCACTTATATGCCTCTTTGAATAAGCACGCTGCTTGTAGTAGTATTAGGAACGATAAGAGGAACAAAATCACAGCAAATAATCCCTGAAAATGAAGACAGATGTCCTTAAAGAGTACAAAATCACATCGAAATGTTGCCTTTGTAACATGAGTATTAATCTATACTGTGATTAGGTGTCCTACCATTTAATCCTCGCTATTGTGTTGGACGTCATTTTATGTTACTATAAGTAGGGCAAGATTTTGGGAAGATTGGGAAAACTGAGGTCAAGAGTCCAGGTCCTGCCAAGGCCACACCCACATCCACATGAAAAAGTAGCCTGAACTTGTTAAAAATTAAATATATCGGGCCTTATGCAAGAACATTTCAAAACATAGCTTTAACCATGAGGTTTGTCTTATGAGTGTCCCACAAGCTGTTTATATGGGGATGCATATCAGTGAGATTTCATCACTAGCTTGATTTGCACCCTAAAGTGATACACAGCTAAGGCTAGCTAAGGCAGTTCAGCTCTCTTCTGGTCACTGTCACAGATATAAAGAGGGAAAGAATTGACATGAATTAAAAAAACTTCCAAAAGTAAAGGTGCCCGTGACTTAGATAGGATGTGGTTGGGCAGAGTGAAAAGCTACTGATGGGAGATTACTTTCCAGTAGGTGGTGTTACACTGCTGTGTGAAACAAAGGATATTCCTGCACAGCTACTTAACCATATAAGTTGCCATGTATAAATATATCAATAGAATCCTAAATCAAAAGATGAAGAAACAAAGTTCTTCTTGCTCTCAGTAAATTTACCATAATTATGTAGTGAATAATAATGATATAAATTCAACGTCATTTACAAGTCAGCCCCCCTGTGGGGTAATGCACAATATCTGCTCATGACTGGTGCAGATGCTCTTGGCTGCACATGACTTTCATTTGTATGTAAGTGAAAGTTTTAAAAAGAATGATTCTTGCATAAGGCCCATTGGATCAAAAAGCACTGGAACCAGCCACCACTTGTTATAGTGGTTGGCTACATTTTTTGCCAAAAGATTCACAAATTCTCTGTAAAAATGCAGATGACATGACTTCAGTGTCCTCAGCAGTAGCTACTATCTTGATTGTGGGCTCAAATGTCCGAAAAAGTATCATTTATGTAGCATTGTTATCGCAGCGCGCCACCATTACCACCAAGATTACTACTGCTCCAACAACAATGTACCTTGATGTAGCACTCGAGACAATACAACATGTCATTGGCTGTTATCAAACACCTGTGACACTAATTATTGCTAACACATTTTTTAACAGTGATCACAGCTACACCAGCAACATAGAATTTCAAATTTCGCCAGGAAAATCCAAATTTGATTGGCCCAACATACCGACTTCTCATCAACTCACGTTTTTAACCAAATAAAAAGTGTGCTACTTTGAAGTAAAAATTAGTACCTGCTCAATTGATTTAAAATTACCTGGAAGGGAATCATGACTTGGGTTGATGGCACTGTCAGTATGAGATCGGTGACTCACCACTGTACCCATGCGCACAGTTATGGCCTCTGTAGGCTGTAGCCACATGACACGTCCGCATCGATGACACTGATTGTCATGATACCAGTGACATTGCTCTAAGTGTGGTTCTAACATGTGACAAGCGTCAGTCGCACCATGGGGCTCTTATCCCTCTCAGAGCAGCACTTTCAGGCTGTGAGAGAACCTCCTAAGGCACCATACCAGGGCTGACTTATCAAGGGAATAAAATTACTTGTAAAAAAAATAAGAGGCACATGGCTAATTGTCTCAAATGAGAAATTGATGTGCTTTGCTCATTTTGTTGGAAGGCACAATCACACTGTAAATCCTTAAAGGTAATTGAATTCATTTCACAGAGCAATTTTGCCACACAAGGTGATGAATGTTCTGTGAGGCAACTGCAGACAGCAGTTTACCTCACAAGCAACATTATAGTTAACTGTAATTCATGTTATTGCTTAGTTAGGGATGCACTATTAACATGTTCAAGCATTCATCTTAAATTATCAATGACTTTATTTACTTCAAATCTGTAGCTTCTCCAACATCAAAATAATAATAAAAAAATTCACAAATCTGTCTTTTAAATGTAACACATGGGAAATGAGTAAATATACTATGAGATCATTTTAGACAGAAACTGACTCAGTAGGGCACATGCACCTTGTATTAGTTATTAATGCATCCCTACAATATATACATCTAATGAGCAGATAGCTAGATGTGCAGTGTGTTTTTAGCTAGCTAGCTAACTCTCAGGAAGCTGTGTACACTGTACTGTATTAAAGGCTCATTATGGAAATGATCAGCAAACACAAACAAATTGGACATGCAAGAAAGATTTTTAGTCGATGCTCATGTGATGTGCAAATGACACAATACTCCACAGTGTCTCTCATTACTAAAGTTTCAGTTTGATTTATTTTGGGTAGAATAGTACAACTCTGGTTTTCCAAGCTGGGCCTTTAAGACAATATGACAACAGCCCTTATGCTGAATCTAATGATGCTGTCCATGCAGGCCCTGCTCTGAACAGACCTTGGCCTACATCTATCAACCATCTTAGGGTAGGAGCGCTAGGTTCTTATCCCCCAAAGTTTCTTTTTTTGCTCTAACCTTGAAGTAACTGTGCAAGCATTTGGGAAATACAATATAAAAAAATAGAATGATATCTACAGACCTCATCCATTTGGTACTGCAAGAAACATGTTTTTTGCTTTTGATATGTAGATCATTATTTGAGAAAATCAGTGCAGTTGCTGAGACATCAGCACGATTTTTTATATTTAATGCTACAAATGGCAGTATTGTCTCTCATATGGAATATATTGTGATTAAGACATCTCCTATAGCGTGCATCTCTCATTTGGAAAAGCTTTCATGGGCCCAGGACATATTTTATGACAAATCTACAAAAAGAAAACAACAGAGAAAAAAGCCCTGAGACCCAAGTGGTCAGAGCATCATTACCTGTGTGATCATTGGTCTGGTCTCTTCTCCGGGTACTCTGCTCCTGAGGACTTGACGATGAACTGAAAAAAAAATACCTTAACAAGGAACTGACAATACCTTAACCCTGATGAGCACATATTTGTACCACTCCAGGTGCCTCTAAGAACTCTTGATTTAATTCAGATGTGGTGCAGAACCAGCAAAACAAGTAGTGACACTGTAGTTTTTTCTACTAAAGACTACATACTCTGACTGAGCTCTGAAGCTAGGTGGGTATTACTGCAGATTTGAGGTCAATTCAGTTTCAAGTCGAACAATTGAAACCAAAATAATTAAGTTAGGAATTTTTCCCTCCAAGTTATTATATAATATGGGGGAACCATCCTGAAATATTTTGATCTGTAGAACTAAAGTACAGCATTTGTTTTCCCTGTATTTTCAGTTTTTGATTGGACTCCAAAGCTGAATTCACCTCAATATTGAAATGCAGATTCACATAAAAATGTAAAAAAAAAAAAAAGAATGAAAGGCTAATAAAAAAGGATGAAGAGACGATGAGAAGTCTTTCCCATCTCTAGCAGCAAACAAAATGTTTGCTGACTATGTAAATGTCATGGATGTGTCAATGATTTCATCATAGTTTTTATCATGCAATATCATGTATAAAGACATAATGTTGGGGGTGGGACGGGTCGGGGGCAAAGAAGAATAATGTCCAGTGACTTATGTTATGTTAATAGTTGACTTTCTGTTAACTCCTGAAATGCAGATGTTGCCAAAATACCATCATCTATCATGTGTTAACATGAAAAAAAAAAGAAATTATCAGTTTTTGTTTTGTATAACAAAAGAATGATATACTGATAGTTGTCAAGTACTTCTAATGCGATCTTTGTTTTAAGTGTTAACTACAGATTCTTTCCTTTCTGTTATGGTTTACTTTCTATGTATTTTGGTGTGATGTATGATGATTGTTGTTCTGTCACATCAGACTTAACATCTCAGATTCAATCTCGACTCACTAATGGATGACTGCTTGTTGAAATCTCAACACCCCAAAATTTGTAAAAGTCTATTTATAAAGTTGCTTGATCGTGGACATGTGGACAGAGTCTGAAAAAGGCTTGCTGCTTTTCATGAATTCTGATGACATACTGATTTTGATTTGAAAATTCTGTCTAATTAATTCCTATTTGTGAATAGTATTCCAACTCACCATGAAGATAATTTCTGTTATTGAAACACATTTTGAGAAGGTCAAATAAAGATATTTTACATTCAAAAATTAAACTGACTGAACAATCAATCAGTTCATCATGTGGAGTTAGAGCAAAGCAGTGTACAATGTTCTAGTTTGTATGGCTTTATAGACATACTCTTTTCTACCACAGAGGGGTTATGATGCCTGTTTCTATTGTTTGCACAAAGTTGTGGCTGAAACAAGGCTATTTATGTAATTAACAGCCAAGCCAGAGCATCCAGTTCTGCTGCTAGTGTTGAGGGTGAGTCACACGACCAAAAATATCACACAGGGCCACTGCACACAGATGCACGCTAAGAGGGAGGCAAAGGCTGAGACCGCCTGTGACTTGAGAATCTGCAGCTTTACCCAGTAAGTACCTGTAATTCATCAGTGGGTTCATGTTCTGTGTGGTCTGCTTTTAGCAACCACCACACCGGTCACCCACTAGTGTTATTTCTATTGCATTCTGTGTTGGAACCACTTGGAACTGTGAAGCAGGATGATTGATACCATTAAGATACCACAAGGCTGGCTCCACTACAATATAAAAGTTCTTCTTTTAGAAACCTCAAACATTTCACTGCCATTTGGCTTTGGAGCTAAAATTACAGTTAATCCTTCACCTTCGACTCAAACTAGTTACAGTTCGAGCATTACAACAACAGATTCCAGATCACTATTGCTACAGTTTTTTTTTTCTTAATTGTGAAATAAACAGTATTTCTAATTTTCTAAACACTTTGGTTTATCCTGATTTCTTATTTCTTTACCCCCACCATTTTGGTTTGTGGTTTGACATGCAATCACTGCTTGTATGAGGATGATCCACAGTAATCCAGGGCATAAGAATAAGAAGCCTAACACAAATTAACACAATTGTTAGTCAGTAACCATGGAATTGCCTCTTTAAGGCTACCTCCAGCATGCTAACATGCTCAAAATTGTATGCAATTGTATTAACATGCTAAACATTTGCATGTTAGCATTCGTAACAAGCTGATGGTAGCCTGATAATGCTTATGTTCGCTTCCTAAATTTAGCTGGCTAGCATGCTAACATTTGCTAACCACCACTAAATACAAAGTACATCAAGGACTGATGGCAAAGTCCTCATTTTTTAGGTATTTCTTACCTGATGAAATCAACATTATTTTAAATTATCATGAGAGATACATGTAAAGTTATTGCATTTAAACTACAAATATCCACCTTACTGTGCTGGCAGAAGAAACACAGTAACATCAGTGCTTAAAACAATAATTGCTATCGACATTTTTACAGTATTGTTTGGTTTTATCTCACTTTAAGGACTAAGTGCATAATTATTTATCACAGAGGAACTTATACAAGGACAAGGGTGAATTCGTTATGCCTGGCTAGTCAGTTAAAGTAATCAAACTTTTCACTGTTCGAAACCCAGCTCGCAATGGGGAAAAGGGAAGTAACACAAAAGCAATCGATGGAGGGGATTGTAATTGTGATTGTGATTTAAGGTGTATTTATTTTAAAAGAAAAGTGGACATTAATCACAAAACAGAAAAAGGCTGGCAGGAGCTGTCAAAACAATAAAACAAATATAACAAAACTCCGTAAAACAGAATGGAGTCAACTATTTAATAGGTGACAATAACTCATATATCTCCAAAGCTAAACCTAACTAACTACTCTCGGGAATCGGTGGAAAACAGAAATACAAATGACCAGCACCTCTGAGTGTTAGGTGTTTTAATGCTGACCCTGGCCCACATCTGGGACACGCACTAGAGTTGAACTCACATACTATTCGCACAACGATTTTACAAGGAGGAGTGATACAGTACAAATGGTGTCTGCCGCCATTAGCAGAGCACACCGGACTTTTATCAGAGCTGTCACTCCCAGATTGGTGGAGCCCTGCACCAACCAGCCGCACCAATCATCGGTCGGATCCGTTTGGACACACCCTCTGGAGACCTAACCATTGTAGCTCAAAAGACTATTAGACACACACACACACACAGTGGGAGGAGAGGATTAGGGCCCTACAGCTCAGGGCCGTAACATTAACTATTTTGATTTATAAACTTCTATCTGCAGAAATTACAAACTGCATTCACACATTGGAGAGTGACAGTCGGGTTTGATCTACAGAAGTAGGTCTAAATAAAATAATGCTGAGAAATTAGGCTAGTAGAAAGTCACATGACTTATGGATCCAAACTCTGTCACAGCAGTTTGCTCATCAGTGGTTTGAATATCTGTGTGGTCCTTTTCTATCCTACTGGACCTACCACACTGTTACACACTTCAGTGGCAAAACCTCTTTCACTTGTTTACAGCCAACCTACCACAGTCATCCTCACTTGGGTAGATGTTGATTGGACCTACCACACTGTATTACAGTCAGTAATTCATGAAAATATTTAACTCATCCCACTAAAGCTACACTACAAGATTTTCTGTCCCTCAGGATACAGATCACAGATGCTGGAGTTTCGGAGCACACATGTAGATTACAGGGTGTAATTAGGTGAAATACAGCTATTACCAATAGTTAGCAAGTGATCATGGGATCTGGGAACCAAATACGTATTTACTTGCCCTCCTCATTTTATTTCCCAAGTTGTTCATCATTATAAGACACAGGGCCAATCCCCTTCTGTCTGTAAAAAAAAGAAACCACATTTTTTTCTCCTCACTGCAGCAAAAGCCTGGTCATTACAAAGTTATTACAGTTTACATTTCTGCAAGTCATGTACAATATACAGCAGTTTTTGTGACGACCAAAACAGTGTTTTTGTAAAAGAGGATGGGAGGTTTTTTTGCAACAAAATCATATGTTTTTAAGGAGGTGTCACAGATTTTCTGACTGTTTTTGAGGCCCTACAAACCAGATGGTTTTTAACAAAGAGTAGACAAGATTTCATTATAGTGACAGGTGGTAATGTTTTTAAGATGTTCTCAGATTATAACGACACCGAAACTTTAAGTTCTTCCCTGATGTGAAAGGAAAATTTGCAACTATAATTCTGTTTCTAGCAAAAAACACATATGTTCAGATAAGACATGGGGCTCTATTTTCGTAAACCAGGTGTAGGCGCGGCACATCTGCCCTGTGCCTCACCTGCGCTGCGCCAGCAGGGTGTGGCCAGCGCATTTTGCAAT
>JAQNCA010000002.1:6815122-6826669 GCA_029783725.1 Acanthurus tractus | reverse complement strand
GAAAATAAAGTAACATGGTGCAGAAAGGCAAAAATGTAATGTCCTCATATGAGTGCGCAGGGTCTCAGGAGGTTAAGCAGACAAACCACGCTAAAAACGAACAGAAATGTACCTTAAATTCAGGTAAGGGTCTCAAGGGCTGTTGTTTTCTTTTGTTAGAATGGTTAAAAAAATAAAAATATGGAGTTTTGGTTTGAATATTTCACATCATGGTGTGATCATATAGTGTGGCATTTCACTCACCATGCAGGCGACACTCCAGATGTCAGCAGGGGGGCCGTACTCAGATCCCAGTAAAACCTCAAGTGAGCGGTACTGACGGGTCTGGATCTCCTCACAAAAATGTTTGTACTGATCAAGGAAAGAGATAAAGACATAGCAATTTGATCTTTTAGAGTCTGTTTTCTAATGGTGTTCTGTGCAAAAATGTAGGCCTCTACTATTTGGAGGGCTCATTCTCATGAAGCACACACAGTTTATTCAAAAAGTGCATCTGTTTAAGATGGTTTCAAATCAATCTGCACTGACATCAAGCGGCATAGTGTCAAATGACTGGCTTTTCTGTTTTGTTTTTGCTTACTTTTAAACTCTGAAAACCTTTTTTCTCCCTCAGCATCTTTCTATTACATTAGGTCATGTGTGAACAAAATAGAACAGCTTGGATGTTTCACATGAGAGATTCCTGCATTTGTGTTTTTCTTGAAACTTCTCACTCACTGCTCTCACTGGCGCATTGGTGAGAAAGTGTATCAACCAGAACTGAGCTACACCTAAATCAAACCTGTTGTATTTGGCTGTTCTATCTGACTTTTGTGGTCATTTGGTTAAAAAAAAATAGTAAATTTAGTAATAAATTGTAAACATATTATTAACATATACAATGACTTGATATGGGGAACGTGTGAGCATAACAGTGGTTAATTTAGGCATTCTTCAAACAACACTGAGACTCATATGAAGTTGTGTTTTATTTCTGGCCACTTGACGAATGTAAGTCCACTGTGACCTCTTTTAAAGCATGCTCTTGGTCTCTACCAGCTCCGTAGAGAAATATTTGACTCTTAGCTGTTAAATGTTTCACTCTGTTGACCAGCTCCACTTTGAAATGTGTCTGTTTGCTGTTTGATGCTTGGCAGGTAGTGTGCTGTGCGATTTCAAACTTTTTTGTCTTTAAATCAATCCCCTTTTGAGGCTTAAAATTAAGAGATTGCTTTAACATTGATAAAAGACATTTTATACCAGAAAACAACAGATATTTTTACCTTGGCTAATAAATGAGCTTATAGAGAATTTGAAACAATGTTTCTTGTGCACTTTAAGACCATATCTTAGTAAATATTTTTGTTGAATATTTTAAGGAATAATAATAAACTAACCCTAAGAAATTCAACACTGGGCTAATGTAATTGCTATTGTCATGGCTGTGTGTAAAGTATAGAGCAATAACTGACCACCCAGCAGGAACTACCCAGGTCATCAATCTTCACTTTTATTTCCTTTAAACTGAATGGGCTCTCCTTTTCTGAAAGAAAAAACGTAAATTAAGTTAAGAACATGTTTGCTGTTTAAATAAATTATGTTGTATCAGAAATTTAAATATTAAAGAGGAGGCTATGTTAATTTGCTCGTATAAGGCCTTACATACAGCGAACAGACTGTACATTGAAAGTCTCATATTAGTACACAAGTTAGCTACAAGTACAACTGCTATGTACACAAATATAATAAACCCTGTGTGTGAAAAAAACAACCATGCCTTTGGACTTGTCCTCTTTCTTAGTATGCACTGAAGAGCAGCTGCCGCCCCCTGCTGGTACTTTGAAGGACTGCTCCTCCAAACAAAGCAGGATATTCTCAGGCTTGATGTCTGTATGGATGATTTTACACTGAGTGTGGAGGTAATCCAGACCCTGCAGAACCTGGAGAAAACACAAAACAGTTATACTAGTGTTTCCTTCCATACAAACCATGATTAACTAAACTCCAGCAGGACAAACTAGTGTCCCAGAGAGACACAGCACATACGCATCTATCAGCTGCCACTGGTTTCCAGTTGTGCAGACACTGGGCTAGAATGATGGCATGAACTGGGAAAAACTTAAGCTTATGAAAAATCCTGACATAAAAAGATGGGGAAAAAGAGGGGGAGCAGTACTAGCATGATTCGGTCTACAGTTTATAACATATGCTAACACCAGCTCCTGCAGAGTTCACTTATCATTACGTTATATCTTGTAATCAAACAGAAATATTAAAACAATAGGTTTGACAGAGCGATGCTAATGTTCGCCTCGTTCACTTGCTTCTAGTCTTAATGCTAAGTGGTATCAATCTTTTCATCAGACTCTTGGCAAGAAATTAACATTTTCTATAATATGACACTATCTCTTAATTTACTTTTGACATCTGGATTTTATCCAAAGCTAAAGAGACTCCAGAAGAGACAACTGTTTTTTAAGTGGCCATGCAAGGTTTCTGCGTTCCTTCAGTGGTATTTTAAGACATTTGTTTGGGTCAACAAACAGTTTCTAAAGTGTACCACAATATCCCTCTTATTTGACATAAAAATAAGCCTTTGTCTTTCCAAGGGGTCTCCCAGGTCTCTGCAGTTCTTTACCTGAGTCAGTATTTGCTTGACCAGAGGCCGTGGCAGTCCTGGATTTCCAAAACAAAGCTGCCAGCTCCTCAGGTCAGGCCCCAACAGCTCCAGCACCAGGCACGTGTCTAAGCACCAGCATCAAGGTCAGTTTCACAAGTCTGTAAGTTACTGGCCTGTCCTGTCTTCAGTGCTGTCTTCAGTCAGCCAACAGAATGCTATGAGATATATTTTCATTTCATCATCCACTTGATAATATGCTGTGCTATTTTTCCTGTCTCTTGCTATTAACTCTGATTTGATTGATACATTTTAGTGTCTCTTTTTAGGCACTGACATTCACAAGCACACACCTCCACACATTATAACTGTGCACACTGTAACTGTTATAACTGTCAGTGTCAGGTTTAGACTGGCAATATAAGGATACGGACCCCGTTGACCCCGGCCAGCTTGAACTCATCAAGCAGCTGAACAATCCTTCGACCAGAAGGATGACGACGTGTAGGGCCACTGGCCTGATTAGAGAGAGAACAAAAAAGGCAGGAGTGAGAGAGTGGTTTGGTAAGGATGGGAAAATAAAATTTTTCCCCTATCAGCCTGAGCTGAAGTATCAAACATAAATTAAGGAAAACCACAAACGACAGGTCACGTACGCATCGCAGGAGAGCGAGTTCATCCTGTCCTGCCTGGGTGAAGCCATCTCCGCTCTTTAGCACCTTCACAGCAACACGCACTCCTAGCCTGCTAACACAGACGCCAGATCAGTTCTGCTCAGATACAAGTTCCTACTGCTGCAACACGAGCTAGTTGAGCCAATTCGAAGCTAGCTAATTGTGTCTTTTTCAGTGATATATCTACAGTAGATGTGCTAATGTCAGGTCATGTAACCTCCTTATAATGGGAACATGTGTTTTCAACTTTAAGAAATGAAACATAGACTATGTTTAGACATAGGCCAATTATTTACTGTGGCTGGAAACTGTATTTGTAAGTTGAAAGTATAAACTTGAAACAAACAAAAAACCATCTGGGACCATTTTAAATTTGGTCATCTCTGTGTTCCAAAACAGAGAAAGGCTGCAGTCGCCATCATTTTATCCTAAATTTGGTCGTGCCAGTTCCATTTTTTGTGTGCATTTTGGTGGTGCTGTGAAAAAGATTCCCTTAAAAAATATTTAAATATGATTACATCATCTTTCAATTATTCATGTTCCCTACAGTCTGTGATTTAAACCCACTTGAGGTCCAGACACAGCCACACAGTGGAGAAATAGCCCCAGCCCAGCTTCGAAACCACCTGGTATCTTCTGTTGAGGGTGTCACCTAACTGGACAGGGTGATACCCTCCTGAGGGGATTATAAAAAGAAAATTTAAGAAAAGACAAAATAATCTATAAATCTTGTAATCGTAGCTGTTTTTATGACATTTTTGATTTGAGCTTGACGGGCATCCTGGCTCTCATGAGTTTTCATGAGTCTCCATGTGGAATAAGTTCATGACTGAACTGACACCCTGTCATCATGCAGTGTACATTTTTCATCTGGTGTTCAGAGAGCTTAGAGAAAGATCGCTACAATGTGGCACTCCAGCTATTTCTGGCATTACAACTTCCTCTAAGCTGTAACATGTCTGTTGGGAGTAATACATTTAAATCTGCCAGCAGGACACTGGAAAATGAAGATACATAAGCCAGTATTAGCTCTCTTGCAGTCAGTGTGACATACAGTTCCTGGACATCATCAGAGATCATAGAATTAAATCTTTATTTCTTTTTAAACTGCATATGATTTAAGCTTGTATCTGATTTATCATTGTGTGACGGGTATCGTAGCTTATTTACTTTAAAAGGCTTCATGCACAGAAACCTGCACAGCTGACAGGTAAAGAACAAAGTCAAACTACTGCATAGCTCCACCATTGAAAATTGAGTGCCAGGCAGTCGCACTATATTCAAAATATGGCAGACATCTCTGTGTCTCCATAACTTTGTAACTCACAACAAAATAATATTGATGGAGAAACAGCAGTATGGGTTAGAGGACAATTAGGTATTATGCTGATACCACAGAGTTTGCATCTGCAGTCAAAGAAATATTAGTGGCAGTAGCGTCTTTACTGAGGTGACGCAGAGGATAAGAGTGCGGCAGCAGTGACTGATTACTTCATACCATAACAGTATTCTCGGGGGTCTTCAGAGTCCTGGTTGACTTTGGGATCCAGCTGCTCGTGGCATCCTAGAGTTTCCAAACTATTAGAAGGCCCAGCTTCACTTCTGCAAACACACACGGACACAGACATGTCTCATGAAAACGTGCAGTCTCTGCAAAAAGTATGTGCATGTGTGTGTCAGTGTCGAGTTGCCGGGGCAGCCGGGACGGTTGAACTACTTTTAGAGTTTCCCACAGACCCGTCCTGCCATGGAAAATTGTCCCACTGCCTGGTTAAAAGTGGACATTGCAGCATCGGAAGTTGCACTATTTCTGACTCAACTGTAAATCATTTTGCAGTTTGTTTGTCCGTGCAACCTGATAACTTTGCATCCCAGCTGCTTTGGATGTAAAAAAAGTTTGAATCATGTCTAAAAATACTGAGCACAGGTTTGATTGCTGTGCGGTTGAAAGGACACACACTTGAGGTTTTTGCGGGTTGTTATCAGACTTTACTGAGCAAAGTAAAATATGCAGCATGTAACACGAGGACTTGTGAAGATGTACAGTTTAATATCCTGGCTGAAACTCTAAACTACCATGAGGTCACCTCCTTGATGTCTATAATAAAACTGGCATGCTCTATTTGTTGCTAAACTTAACTGCTCCAGGCTGCGCTGCGGTGCCCATGGTAAAAACATTAATGAGCCAGGCTGTTTTTGGATGTTCCTCACTTAAAAATGTTTTTTTTCTATATTGTTACAGACTCTTTAATGTTAGTTAATGCATCCATTAAAAAACTGTTCCCACAGAAAGTAAAATACATCCAAAGTTTGTTCACAAGAAGGTATTTTGGCTGCATTCTGTCGGCAGTTAAATAACCCACCTGCTGCTGGTGCATCAGTTAAAAGATTTCTCTCAAGTATCACACACTAAATAAGCCCCGTTCTGTACTTACGTGTCATAATGCTGAGCAGCTTTATGCGCTGAGCGGGGACTCCTCTGCATGGTGGGATTCAGCTGATGCAGCCTGCAGGTACAGCAGCCAGCGGAGGAATCAAAGAGCAGGTATCTGGAGTGAAAAAGTGGTGGATATCTGAAGCCTGCAGAGGTCAAGTCTTTCACATCAAGTGAGGAGAGAGACAGATTCAACAGCAAATGCAAGTGAAGCTGCAGCACCTTTAACGCTGTACCACTTGAAAACTTGTGGCTGAGGTGTGTGTGTGTGTGTGTGTGTGTGTGTGTGTGTGTATGTGTGTGTGTGTGTGTTGGGGGGGTGTCCTGTCGATCTCCCAAGAGACTGGAAACACCAGTCAGCAGGGTCTAAACATGGAAATCCCCAGCAGCCTCCTAAATCACTGGCTGTCGGGCCTTTACCTGCTTCACTCTGTGACTGAGGTGAAGAGTAAAGCTGGAACTGACTCTCTCTCTCTCTCTCTCTCTTTGAATCTCCACTCCACTTTTTCTGCTACTGTGGGGGAACCGTAACAGAGCAGAGGGGCTAAAAGATGAGAGGAGTGTCATGTGAGGAGAGGAGAGAGAGTGACAGCTGCTGATCCCCACCCTGCCTGAGGTTGACCTTTGGGCCACAGGGATCACAGGTTGCTAAAGCTGTCATGAGAATGGGATCTCATCCTAACGCACGTTATATATGCTCACAATAAAGTCATTAAAAAGGTCAGCTGAGGTCAGCTGTTTCTTTAAATGTGGCAACCCATCCCTGTCCTTTTCTTAGCTCTGACATTGTCCATTGAATATTTGCACTTAAAAGGCAAAATCCCTGATGTGAACGTGTGTTCACTAGAAGTTAAAGCAATTTGCTGCAAAATAACAACATATTTATATGTATTTTACACCCAAAAACAAGAGATTGCTTAACACAACTGTATATTGTGTATGGGGAGGGTTTCTTGTTTGCAGTCTTTGTCAGAAAGCGTGGTTTAATTTTACTAAATATACCTACATTAGATGGTTTGACTCTCTCTGTGTGTGTGCAGACAAAGACTTTCCACATCCCAAAGCATGATTCTCTGCTTTCTGTCGTCAACACTGTGCTGTTAACACTCCCTCTTTGACATGCCACAAGATTTCCTGGCTGATAGCACTGAGGGTTGCTGGGTAATTAAGTGTGGAGCAGAGACAGAGTGAGAACCGGTGGTGTTGGGGGGGTGAGAGGTGAGAGGTGAGATGAAATGTGTGTTATGCTTACAGTATGTGTGAGGTGTGATGGGAGTTAACTGTAAGAACACTTGGCCTTTCAGATACTTTCAGATACTGAGGGCCTGTCAACTTCACGTGAATAACTGTTCATAGTCAGACGACACTTTAACAAGAGTCTGGCCTGCACTGTGGAGCACACAGGGAAGAGGTGGACCTACTGTGGGCACGTTACTATACTTGAAAAAAACACATCGATATCAGTTAGGCCAATGTCATTAGAAATTTAACATGTAAAAATGCTCCCTTCTCTGTTGTTGTAGTAATATTTTGTTAGGAAAATTAGGTCATGTCATTTTATTTGTTCATTTTAACAAAAAGGCTTAGATGTGCACAATACATTCACACTTCCGACTCCCCAAATAGGCTGCTGACACTTGGTTAGGACCCTTTTGGTGTCATTTGTTAAAGCACTGGGTTGCCCTTTATAGCTGAATGCAAAGCACCTCTGACATTAAGCCTGTGTAATACAGAGTTAAAGCTTGTGAGACGTTGACTGGTTGAAGTATGTTTTTTACATTGTGACACAGTCTCAGATTGGTCACAAAACTGTGACAGGTTTAAGAGAAATTCTTTTGCTTTTGCTTTCAATGGGACTCAACAGCTTTCTACTGGTTGAAAGTTCTGGTTGACCTGCCTTTTCTATGTCGTCAGATGGAGCCATTGAGCGTCCATTATTGGAATAGGAATAGTCAAAATTAGAGGTGCTTAAATGCTGTGTGTCACCCAAGATCATGCATGTGGGAAACACTCGCTTTAAAGAGTAACACAAGCAGTTTTGAGAACCAGATGGTATAAACTTAAGGCAGCACTCACGCTCAAACACATTAATCAGCAAAGTAAAAATAAAAGAATGAAAACATGTATTTCTTCTACTCAGAATTGCTGGTTTTTATGCATGAAAAAAGTCTGTCGCACGATTGCAACCACTCAAAACTACCACTGATTTGCTCCCAGTCAGTGAGCTTATTAACTAATGTTTTAACACATCAAACCCTCTGACCTGAAGGGTTTGACTAAGTGATAAATTCAATAAATTGATTGTAAAAAATTTTGTTCACGATGTCCCCTTTAGCAGTGACTTCCACGATTGCTACATTGTTTATGAACTTCTTGTGCAGTGTTTGAGACCTTTATGCAGTTTTTGACAATTTCTCTCAAACTGGGCCCGCGGAATCTCGTGCTGCTCGAAATGTTCAAAAACATGAAGGAAAGCAGTGGGGCAGGTTAGCTAAACTGACTTGTAATAGCTTTGACTGAGAATGGTCAAAAGTAGAATTTAAACCAGGAGCAGTTTGTTGAAGACACATTACAAATAGTAACAATTAGTAAAGTTAATAAATTTAAGAATTAGTTTGCTGTTGGAGCGGAGTGGCCAATGCCAAGCTAGTTTTTATCTCCTGCTTCCAGACTTATGCTAAGCTAACTGCATGCTTGCTCCGGCTTCATGTGTAGTGTACAGACATGATGGTACTAATTTTCTAATCTCATAAGAGAGAAGGCTTAATATTAAAATCAACAATTAATCCTTAAAAATATTAGGACTCTAAAATGATTTAAAGTGAGGTCAGTACAGTATTTATCCCCATTAACTGATGCATTGGCAACAAGCTAGTCTTCCTGGGGTCCAAAACAAGATAAGTGGGTATGATTATGTTCTTGGTGTCGGTCAGAGGTCAAGCAGCAGTATTTTTAACTATGCAGCTCTGCTACAAGATGTTATCTCTGTGGAGTTTTTAATGTTCACAGTTTGTTTCCAAGTTGTCAGAGAATTGTGAATTCACCTACTGTAAATGCTCATTTGTGAGACTGCAGTCAGGGCTGGTTGGTCAAGATCTCAGACACTAAGTTTAAAAAAGACTCAAGAACTGCTGTAAAAGCTTTATCAGAGTAGTCGTGCTGTATTGCATTGCACACAGGTGTCTTAATCCTCCTGTGTCCTGCTATTATGGTCTAATGTTGGTCCTGAAAAGTGTTTGCTGGCTCGGACTATTTTCCATTTTCAGAGCTGTAACAAGACACCTCCCTCAGGAGCAGGAACCATGTGTGTGTGTGTGTGTGTGTGTGATGAGAGACACCACAGCAGCACCTGCATGAATCTGGATCACTGGGTTAGTAGGAGATAAATATGAGATGATAAAGTAGGTTTTGACCAAGTTTAACATCTTACAGCTGTATTGATATTTTTTAAGTTACCACATGTTATTATAAACACTTGAAATAAATTATCAAGTCAAACTACATATTAGTCACGTTGTGTCAGAGGAACAACATCACAGATCAACCTTTTCATAATCAGCGCTCTTAATCATATGGAGACTCTATACATGATCCATGCTAACCGTGCTGCATAGCTACATAAATAAAATGTAATGTAATGCTAACACATGCACACACACACACACTCCCTGACCTTCAGGTTGGCCTATCTGACCCCCACCCCTACCTCTACTCTAAAATGTGACCTGCATTCATTTGCTGTGATGCTGCTAATTTAAGACACACACTGATCCTTCCTGTCCTCCGTTTGGCCCTCGAAAACACACACATGAAACACCTTCTAGAGTGGCTTCATTTCACAGATCTGCGATTTCATCACCTTGTCGTGAAAAACAAAAAGCAAACCCACAGCTGTCACATGATACTCACACAGTGGAGGGCAGATGCATATTTAGCCCTTGCTTTGTTTGTCTTCTGACACATACAATGTTTTTAACTGTTGTCTCTGGTCAAAACATGTCATGGAATTTGGCCATACATGGCTGAGCATCACCAGCTGTGTGTGACAGGTGTTCACACTCTCAGATTTATAGTTGATTACGAGTGAGGATTTCAAAATAAGGAGAACCTAGTCGGGTTCAAAGAGGACAGGAAGCAGTTAACATACAAGCTGACAAAAATCTATTTCACTTATCAGTGTAAAAAACAAAACGATTTAGCGAAGATTTAAAATGAAACCTTTATGACCCAAAGATCCATCAAACCCAATCAAAAGAGAAATTCCAAGTATCTTCTTATAACTCGAGGCAGTAACGATTTTTAAAAATACTGAACCAAGTTGACTTAGTTTTCAGTACACATTTGGCAACTCTAAAAAAAAGTGTGATCCCAAGTATAAATGTAATGTGTATTATGGAAACAAATAAACTAACCAAAAAGGATGAGTTGTTATCGATAATGGTTGCTAATAGAGTTAGCCAAAAAAATACATTTCAGTATCACTGGATCCAGCGACGGCAAAAAATAACTTCAGAGATTCATAAACACCAGGACCACTTTATTGCATCACATTAAGTTGTTGTTAGGTTCATCCTATCAATTAGTTAGAGAACACTAAAGTCAGGATTACTCAAGAACAGTAGGTATCTACAGGAAAAAGGTCAAAACATTAGAACTGAGCTTTGCATACACAGGTAAGTCACAAGCAACACTAATGTGCATGGCAAAGAATGATGGTAACCTTGTCTTAATGTACAGAGTAATCGCTTGCAGCATTAAAAATCAGATGCACCCATTGCCTCTAAAATGGATGCAAAATATAAAAGAAGAGATGGAAACTGTATCAGAATTTAAAGACAGCTGATTGACCTTGACAGTAAATCCACAAATAAAAAGACACAACATCAGGTACAAAATGGAAAATGTTCCTGCTTTTCTTTAAAAAACATGTCAGCAATTAAACATCTGATCAGAAGGGGTGTGACCACTGTTTTTTTTCATATTTTTGTCAGAAAAGAATAACCAACAAATATATCCATCAAAATAAATACAAAATAAATTAAATTGGAAAAAACTAGTAAAAGACTTTAAGAGATCAACAGGGAAAACAGGCTGCTCTGTTCAGTCATCACACTGTCTGATTTAAGTGTTTAGAGAAAAGGGAGATAAACATGTGCAGCTCTGCTCTGCTGTAACATGACTAAAGCGGCTCGCAGCCACTTGACAACAAAAACACAAATGCAAATTAAAGCTTACAATCAGGGCATGGCTGTTCTGTCAGCTAGAAATGTTTATGTAAAAAATGATAACTAGCACGAAACCTGAACGACCATGTAAGCTTCCTCAATTTCTTTCAGCCTGAAAACTTGTTGTGGACTAAATTTACAGCGATTGAACTGCAAAATGCAACTACGGCCAAGTCAAGAGAATGTGAGAAGGGAAAAAAATGTAACTTATGAAAAAAAAAGTAACATATCTGAAATATGGAAGATTAAGCCCAACTTTAAAGAAAAAAAATAAACTGGAAAAAGCCATTTAATTTAATCCATGAAATGCACATATATGAGAAATAGCTAAAATTATTTAATAATTTAACCCTACATTTTTATTCTACAGTTATCCGAGGATTCACAGTCCATCTTACGAAAACCTGAAATTGCTGTTGACAGTTTACCTTTTTTAAAAAACAAAACTAACAAAAAAAACCATTCTGTTGAAAGCAAAAAATCCTGAAGTGGTAGAAAACATGAATGAAGTATTGTAAGATTCACTGGAATTTTTCTAGGCAAACTTTTCAGTTCTTTGTGCATTATTTCTATATTTGTGCATTTATTCACTCATTAGTCAGGCCTGATCTTTCACAG
>JAQNCA010000002.1:6779164-6789741 GCA_029783725.1 Acanthurus tractus | reverse complement strand
CACACACACTCTCTCACACACACACACACACACACACACACACACACACACACACACACACACACACACACACACACACACACATCTCATATTTTTATTTTCTGAGCTTTACCTTTGGACAGAATTGAGCTAGCTGTTTTACCCTACTCTCAGCCCTTGCACTAAGCTAGCACATGTAAATGTGGTATTATATTGCAGGAATGTGGTGTGCGTTCTTCTTAGATTAGTCCATAAGATAAAAACATCCACGCATTCATGACAAAATATTGAAGTTTTCCAAGTTATTTTAGCACCTCCGTCACAAATACACAAGCATAACTTTTGAAAAAGCCCACCAATTGTTGCCTTTCAAGTGCACACACACACACACACACACACCCCTGTATCTAGATTCTGTGGAATCTGTCCTGCTGTGACACGATAATCCTGTTACAAAAGCTTACATTAGACGGCTACATGGAGTGCTTTGCTTTGATCTGCTACCTAAAAGCACTATGTCTGACTTTATATCTCGCTGTCTCTATTTAAAATGCTCACACATCAAACACACCACAGGCACGTACACATAACTGACACACTAGACGATAACTAACTCCTTGAATGTGAAACAGCAGATTTATGTCTGCAGTCCTCTTATCGCAGTCCCCGCTCTTAACTATCAAGACTTTGCAGATGTGGCTGTGAAGGTGGTAATACACAGCAGTTTTTGGACAATACTGTATAAAGGGCTTAGACAAAGGGAAAAAAAATAATCTCTTTTGGAAAATACATTCTACTGTTCTTCCATAAAACTTGGAAAATGTATCACTTCTTCAAAAACATGAGTTTAAAAATTCATCAGGTTCAAGTCTCCAACAATCACATTCCGCAGTCTACAGAACAAAAAGCTAATGTTTTTGGCCTGGGATCATGGTGGTATGCTGGTCTGTGTATGTTGGAAATCTCTGAATGTCGGAATGAACGGAATCTCCCAGGCTGTGGTCGCATAGTATTGTAGAAGGATATGGGAACTGGCATGGACTTAGAAAAAAAAATCCCATAAACCGGTTGCAAAGGTTTTATGTGGTGTAAGGTGTGTTTGTTTAGCTGGGAAATGATTCATAGACATCCTTGGAAGAAACAGGCAGTAACAGCCACAAGGGCGGTGTGAGTCTTAAGTGAGTCTTACTCGTGTGATTATCTTGAATGGAAAATAAAGAAACTGCATTAATAGGAAATTGCCCAATGGTCTAAATATTTTCATGACAGACAGATCTTTGTTATCCCTCTTAGGTACTTGTTGATGTGTCCAGGGCGTCTCTACCTTTTTCATGCCTGGGCAAGTTGAAGAGCCCAAAAGAAGCTGGCAGAAAAACGAAAGCATCCACAGCAGCACGTGGGATGGGCTACCTTGTGCAGGGTTCCTTTGGAGTCTCCGAGGAAGGCAATGCTGTGTCCTTCTCTGACGCTGACAGCCACCGCAGTAAGACGGGCGGCTGAAGACTGCCACACGGCTTTAGCTTCCAGCGGCGCCCGGCTCGCCATTGGGCTTGGCGTGTGGTCGGAGCCACAGGGATATGCTTTAAGGGTGTTCTACAACGAAAGACATCAGTCAGCTGGTTAAACCTGAAATTAACATCAAACTGAAAAAAGTTTTCTATTGACTTTTTTATTCATCTCAAGGGAATGCATCTTTAATTGCTTGAAGCAAAAGCGATCTGTATGAAAAAAGGATTTTCGTATAATTGTTCTTAATGTGTCCAACACCTAAGCTTTATATTCATGTTTTTTCAATTAGTCTTCCTTTCTTTGCTCCGATTACCTCAGAGTCTTTCTCAGAATCCTCTTAATTCATTATAAGAGGATTGCACCATAGTAGACTAGTGGACTTGCTCTTTTGGTTAGGCAAAACAACCCTCCAAATCCTGCTTTCCAGTAAGTCTCGGAGCTCTGGCTCCAGATAATTGGAGCTGAAGAAGGAAGTAGAGTGGGACATCTTTTTTTAGTCTACTTATCAATAAAATAAAATTATAGATGTTTAAAGGGGTTCTGTGATCTAATGCATCTTTCTCATCCTCCAACCATCATTTTTTCTTTCTCTCCCTTTTCATCTTGATCTTGATTTTATTCTTTGTCTCTGTCCCTCTGTATACTGGTCTTTCTATTCCCATATATCTGCCCCCCAACCCCCCACCCGTTCTCTCTCTGTCTCCCTCTCTCTCTGTCCGTCTGCCTATGTCAGTGGGTTTCAAAAGAACTCCTATCCTTCCTTGTCAGAGCTCATTAAGCAGCAGCACAGCTGATTCAGGGTTAGTTTGGTTTATTGATCCCTGACGATCCCATTAAATGGTTCTGAGGGCTGGCAGGACCTGAGCGGCTGCAGGGCAGCAGAGGGGGTTACTGGCGGTCTGCAGCTGGGCAAAACTACTCCTGATGTATCTGAGAGCTTTGGACTTTTTCAATGAAGGCCTCATTACAAGGCTGGCCCGCCTTCATTTCTTCCTGTTACTCAGCTTAATCTCAGCGACCCAGTCCTCCCTTGTTACCGTGCTCTACTTTCTGTTTTGTATTTTTGCAACCACTGAAACTAATTGATCGAATACTAAAGGGCAATAAAGGCTGCAGGAAATAATTCGCCATGATGTAAAGCACTGATGTATGTACTGAGCGGCCAGCATCCATGCAGTAACAAGCATAAAAAACATAAAAAGTTATAGCATGCAATTCTAATAAGGTTAGCAAAGAGAAAACAATACTGTCGTTTTAAAGCGTGTAATTCCAAAATATTTTCATTTCTTCCATCAGAGAAAAGTCAGTCTAACAAAAGGCTGATGTTGATGTTCAAACACAAGAAACAGTCCTATCATTTTTCAGATTTTTCCTTACCATGGGCAGGTTGGCACAGCTGGACTTGACCTCGTACTCTATGTAGGCCACTTCTCCTCCTCCCTCCACACGGCCATCCTGGGTGTAGCAGAGGTCACGGGTGGAGTCAATGTGTCCGTCAAGCTCATCCAGTGGGTAAACACAGAGAGCCGAGGCATCCATGGGGTTGTTGTTTGTGGAGCTGATGCGGCTGGAGAAGACTCCCAACAGATGCTCGCCTTCCCTGTCTGCACCTTGTCCCACCTGTTGCAACAAAGGCGTGGGAAAATTCGGGAAAGTTAAACACAGCCAGCATCGGTTTCACCTTGATGTGAACCGATTTCTCAAAACAAGGCGCACATAAAAAGAAATTTAGCCACATTCTGAATTGTTTTTTTTTTTTCCTGCATGGTAGGTGTTTTGATACGTGTTTTGACAGATGTTGGTAGAATTTATGAAAACACATAGGACATACTTGGGCAGCCTGGAGCAGGTTGTAAGTCCTGTCGGGAGAGGAAGTTGATCGGCAGACAAGTGGAACTTCCACGTAGGAATAGTAGGAGGTGTCGTCCAGGCATACTCTTGCAGCATAGGTCCGGTACTCCCTTGATACAGACTTGATGTCGCGGCGGTAAAACAAGAAGTACACGTAAGAGCGTCGTGTGAAGGTCATCACAAAGTGGTGGTCGTATTCCGACAGACGCCCGGCCACGGCGAGTTTGGCTGTCTCCTCATAGGAAAAGATGGGTTCTGTTGAAAGATGACGGGTGGAGATGGGTGGGTGGCTGGCAGTGTAGCCCCTTCCCACATACATCACCGTCCTTTCCCCACCACGGAGCCCCACCACCAGCCCCACAGTTGACACTGACGGATCATTGGCCGCAACATACTGCGTATCCACAGGCCTCTCGGTGGAGAAGAGAACCTTTTTGATTGATGCCAGGCTGCGTTTCTGGCAGGTGCCCTGGTGGATGCTGCCACAGGTGATCAACTCCGAGGCCTTCGGATCCACCAGCAGCAGTTTGTTGTGATTACTCGTTCTCCTGGCCTGTGGGCAGTTCAATTCGGTGACTGGAGGAAGGCAGTCTTTGCTGTCGCTCACAGGACCAGTCGTCTCTTCCTGCTCCAGTCGGAGTCCATCTGATCCATCCAGCTGGAATAGGTGATCTCTGGCCCCCACGTACACCGTCCCCACAGAGGGGTCGGGGTGGAGCACCAGATGCTGGAATTCAGTGTCATTATGTGAAAAACGAGGGTAGGAGCGACCATGGACACTGGTAAAGTTGATGAGGATGAGGAGTAAGAGCAGGGTGGTATTCAGAGCCTTCCCATGTAGCATGGCAAATTTTCTGAGGAAAATAGAAAACAGCAGGGTTAAAGGCTTGTGCTTGCAGATGTTTGAGGTAAATCATCATAATTTATGAAGACTAAAAGGTCCTTTCAGATAACTGAGCATGGTGCAGGTTTGAAGGTGTTAGAGGGCAAAGGTTCAGCCTGAGATGAATGGCAATATAGGCTAAAAACCCACTAAAAATCTATCCTTAAAAGAAAATGTTTTACTTTTTGCTAGCTCTCAAAACGTGATGCAGACACACTTAGCATTAACAAACCATTAATTTACCCAACTGGCATGACCTGTCTGAGTAGACACTCTGTAAACCCTTTATGTTTTACTCCTCTGTGCTGTAAACTTCTACTGTTGCACTGACCGACATGCTCCTTCAACACCACAAACACAAACACTGTAGTTTATTATTAGTTTCTTTTTTTATTTTGAGTCAATCCTACATTGACCATCCTGGCAGCATAAATAAATGCAAGAGCACTAATCATTTTGTCAGTTTAAGACCTTTCATGGTATTTACTGAAAAAAAAAAAAAAAACAATGTTGCCATCCTCATTGTTTAAATTCAAGTTTCATCAAATATCATGTCACCACTATGTTATTTGTTAAGCTGAAGACATCCCCTCCTCCTTATCATCTGGGCTCATATTCCATTCCCTTTTCTCTGTCTGTGATTATTAGCAGCAAAGTAGATAATTCATCTGCATGCAAAGAACAAAGAGAGAGAGAGAGAAACAAAGAGAGGAGTGGAGAGGAAACTGAGTAAATCTGAATCAACACCAGCAGCCACAGTATCCCTTACAGCCTGAGCATTCAAAACAACAACTTTCATTTCCCATTTCCACAACCATCACTCAACACCTTCGAGGAGAGTGGTTTGTGGACACTGAGAGCCTTTGCATTAGAGATAAAAAAAACCCCTTTAATTATTGATCAGGTTCCTCAGACCTTTCACTGACCTCGCGGAGACAGGTTACATTAAAAACAAACACAAGTAACTCCTGTTCACCATAATGTATTGCACAGGCTATAAACTACAGATAGATTATTATTTTAAATTAAAACTGGGCTCTTAAAAGTATAACAATGCCCAGACAATCTGCATAAGGCAGAGAAAGACAGTGTGTAGAGAGCGGCATGTCTCTATGACAGAGTGATGTAAAAAGAAAAATACAGTATTGTGCACCATTGTTACAGTGTGAATAGATTTCTAAGACATTAGACATGCAGTGCGATCTCACCTAACTGTCCACCCCAGGGCTTCAATCAGGACAAAGAAGAGGGGGTGGGACCAAGGGCCATACAGGAGCAGGTGCATGTGTCTTAGTCTGGTAAGAGGGAGAGTCTCGGGCGTTCTCTTCACTTATTCATGAGCAGAATAAGAAGTATAATAAGTGATAACCTCCACGCCCACTGTCAGAGGATTTGCCCCAGTGTGCATGTATGTGACTGTCAAGAGGAGGGGCCATTACAGTCTGGTAAACATGGCTGAAAAATCCACACAGTCCTCTGAGACAGGAGAGGAGCTGTCTTTATGAAATACATACATATGACAGACTCACTCTGTGTGCCTCATGTTTTATTGAGTCAAATCTGTTAGAGCTCAGTTACAAGTGTGCTAAGTGCTAATTTGCAAATATTAGCACAGAAGCACACTGCACTGAGATGGATAACATGGCTTGTTTTACTTTTAAACACGATGCTAACATGATTGCAAAGAGACTGCATTTCAGCATTGTCATTGTAAGTATTTTAGCTTTTAGATCAAAGCGCTGCTGCACAGGCCACAAACGGCTACAGCTGCAGACTGTTTCGTCTTATCTGTCATAGGTGTCAAAGCAAGAGCGTGTAACATAACCCAGACAGTGAGGCCGCACTGCACAATTCCACCAGAATTGTGAATGCTATAATGTAGCATTATCAACATTTAGAAAAGAGTAGAGTAGTTTGTTAAATAAATCTATACCAGTGGCACAACAGTCATTTGCTAACAGTAGCCACTCTAACCCTAATGTGCATTACAATGAAGAAAGATACATTTTATTTTTTTATGAATGTAATATTTCATTTGTAAGAGAAAGTGTCCTTCCTCACAAATGCTGCTTGAAAAATAAGGTTGGTGTTCTATCTAAAAAATTGTTCATTTTTTGACAAAGTAAAATCTTTAAGCCATTGACAAAACAACTACCACAGCAGTTCCGGGATAACAGTGGTTTTGTTGTAATCTATTCTATTGATTTGAATAATTTTACACTTTTTTAAAGCTCATCAATCTCATTTCAGCAACTATCGTAGCGTACAACTAAAAAAGTGATTCAGGCGCCTTGAGTAATAACTTTTAAGCCAAACAAGTTGTGTCATGCCAGACGGAGAGCCTGGAAAAACACTTGAAGACAGATTCTCACTGCTACTGTGAGCAGGCGTCCTCACCTGATCTTTGACCGAACAACATGACGCAGTCAACATATTTATAGCCTATGGCGACCCCATCGCCATGGGAACTTCCTCTTACAAGGCAGCAATGATGGCTTCCTACAAGCTACCATGAGATTTGACTCGATGACTACGGTGTGGGATAAAAGGGAGATGCAAGCTGGGAGCTGTGCTCAGAGACAAGAGGGGAAGTCCATGTTTGGATATTTATTTCGACATCTGAGACCTATTAAGGCATGGCAATATTTTCGCTTAATTCATCAACTAAACCACTCTCAAACATTGTTTCAGTAGCATTTATCACTTTTAAGCTTTTTAAGCTAAAAACAACCACTCAGCCATTACTGTCGCACGAGTTCAGATCCCATAGGCTGATTTTTATTCACTCCATCTGGTCTTTGCTACAGTCTGCTACTGTTAAAAGTGAAACCTCTCCTTTTCTCTTACTGTGGGAGTGTTTGGTGCTAATACAAACACCACCCCGAGCCTTTAGAGGAGCAGAGGGGCGGTTTCTCTCATGCTCTTCCCTAACAATCTCCAGAGTTCATCAGTTGTGTCTGGTATGCAGCATGCTCGGCCATGGGGCACAGTCCAACAACCTATAAATAACCTCTGCTAGACCACTAGACTTCCAACTGAATAGGAGAGTGGAAAGGGGAGGTCACAAAGAGAACTATGCAGCAAAAAAAAAAAACACACATGCAAGAAAAGAGGATATAAACATTTATGAGTGAATATTTATCCTGTTGGGATGAAAATGCTTTTAAAAACAGGACATTATAAAGTTAAACCCATATGATGATGACTTTCTGCTAGCTGCTGACTGCGGGGTAACTCGCCCATCCAATCAACAGTAGTAGTAAAGTGGTGTGCGGGTGTTTTGGGTGCCAACAAGTGCATTTATAAGCCTCTTTAAACCTTTCATAATGTGGCCTCGTCGATGAACTTTTGCCCTTACCGCTCTTATCCAACTCGCTCTCTCTCTGTCCATGTTTATTAATCACTGAGAGTCTGCTGTGCAAGTTCATTTTTAAAGCTCCTAATGAGCCGTGACAGCCCACTGAACGCCTCAGACCCCATAAAATATGTGGGGTCAGCAGCACAGGGACAGTGGGGGACACTGGGCCTGGAGCCATGCAGCACTGCCTTGCATTGTTATGTTCTGGTGGGTCGGCTGGCGTCTCGCCTCAGGCCCCCAGACTCTGCTCCAGCATGTGTGGATCCCATCCAGACAGAACAGTAGAGAGACTAGTAGAGTGTCTGTTTGAACTCAGCAAGAGTGACCACACGCAGGACACCAGCGAGAAGATACAGAGCAGACACCAGTAAACAATTAGAATTGATTTAAAAGTAGGGAGTGGACCAAGTTACCTCCTTGAAAAGCTTGAAAATGCAACTCTTGACGCCTGTGCAAGAAAACTGAGGCGTCTGCTGCGTGGAAAAGAAAGTTCAAGAAGGTAATTTAATTCATTTACACTGCAAACTCTCTGCTCACCCCAATCGCACTCTCCATTACAATGAATGAAAGAATGCAAAGATGGCATCTGCACAGCGGTATTCTCCTGTTCAAAAACACAGGTTACATCTCCAGTTCTGCCAGTACGTTTGTAACCAGCCATCACTGTAAATGACAAAGTGAACACAGAAATGTAAACACAGAGTTACTGACTGGGGACAATACATCCATCCAGTGTATCTCTGCTTCTAAGCTGCGTTTTGATAAACTGGATGGTGGTGTGAGGCCAATAACAGGAAGGCTTCCTCCATTCTGGACTTTTCAATTCTCCGTTGCTGCTCATAAGTTATTAGCGTCAAGAGAGATCGCACTTTCTCCGTGGCTAAACTAAATTTATTTCTTATGGTTCACAACGACCCTGTTATGACCATATCAAACGACAGGGACCTCTTAAACTGCTACAGAATATAAAACAACTTGAACTCAACAAAACATCATAAAGAGTATGCATAGATCACATAGAACATAAGGTTAACTCTAACCGCTATGTTTAATGGGATCTCCACCCCTTTCCTCAATACATCACCTTTAATCTGTCATTAAGCTACATTATTATAAATCAGGCTGCTAATTATGTAAATGATCTTACCACTGGGGCCAAACGATTAATTGAATTTCTATTGAAATTGCAAGCTTTGCTTAAGGCAAAAAGCATATCAACAGACCTTTCTGAATTAAGCACTGTCATGCTGCAGAGATGTCCTGGCTCACAAATTGTATTCTTCAGATGTAAGAGAACAACTTTGGTTGCTAAAGGTCCCCACAAAAAGCACACTTTGAACTTTATAAAATGTTTTTCAATGAGAATGATAAAATAAAAGTCATCATTCCCCTCAAATAATAACAAATAACATTGCAATATCAGTCAAAATAGTCACAGTTAGATATTTTTTCAAAATCATTCGGCCTTACATACCACCATTATATCATGTATTCTCTGAGTAGACATGCTTTGTTTAAACAACAGAAAATAACTTCACATTCTGTAATTCATACCTGTCAGCTTGTATAAACCGTATAATATCCTGACCAATTAATAATCTCTGCTGTTAACTGAGTGTCATTCGTCTAATTATAAATCCTCTTTAGAGCAAACATCTCAAGATATGGATGGAAAGTATTGTTTGTGCAACTGCATTTACAGCATTTCTGACTCATACTTAGCGAAGACATGCAATGTGGCCTGCTTCTTCAAATTCTTTAAGAACAAATGTTCCTGAGACAACGATAGAAATTTGCAGATAAACACATAATATTCAAAAATGTATATTAAAAACACTTCCACAGACGACTCATGTAACAACTTGGCCACAAGTTAAAATTGAAACCATTTTTCAGCCAAGTCTTTTTTCACGTTTCACATGGGCTGGACAATAAATCAATATCATAATTATATTATGATATGAAACCTCATAGTGTCTTAGATTTTGGATACTATTTTATCATGATATGGCACAAGTGTTGTTATTTCCTACTTCAAAAGGCTGAATTTCTGTAAAGTGACTGAATTTTATGAACTTATGTGGCTGTTCAAGATGTTCTAATATTTGCCTTTAAACACTTAATCATTATATTCACATTACAGGTGATCATTTAGCAAAGATTATATTGTGTTCAATTTCATGAAAGCCTCAATAATCACTGGATGTAACACTATCAATACAGTTTTTTGGTAAAACAAAAAACAAAAAACAGTGATATTTGATTTTGTCTCTATCGCCTGCCCTTGGTCTCAGCACAAAGGAGAACAGATAAACACAGAATGCTGAGCTAAACTGACAAATCCTGGAGTCTGACTTAATTGAAATCCCTTTCTGCTAATGACATCTTTACCCCGATTGAGGGGGTGACAAGTGCCAAAAAACTCTAATAAACAAGACCACCGACCATCTGTCGGTGAATCTAAAAACACAATGAATGCAAAACAAAGTCTGTTTCCCAGCTTTAGACCCCACACAGCATACTGGAGGTGTGATCACACCCTTTATGCTGATCCACATTTCTATCCAGTTGCTGGTTGTGTGTCCTTAGATGGTTAGATCAGTGAAAGCGCTAATATTATGAGAGGCAGATGTACACATGCTTGGCCCCTTTCCATTTCCGTCGCCTTCGTCGGGGTCAATGGCCATCTCTCTCCACTCAGTTCACATGCAAACACAGAGGGTCTCTCTCTAAGTCCCTCCGGTGTGCTGAAGGGGCTCTCTGTCTGCTGCTGGAGGGAATAGTGTCCCTTTCACAGCCCCCTGACCAAGTGGCTGCACTGAACGGACACAGGATAAAAGCTACTTCCCTTGGAAAGAGAGCCTACACACACATCTACAGAAGTACAGAGACACAACACACTTTTTCATGCGCACACGTCCACACACACACACACACACACACACACACACACACACACACACACACACACACACACACACACACACTCTCTCTCTC
>JAQNCA010000002.1:6753177-6779064 GCA_029783725.1 Acanthurus tractus | reverse complement strand
ACACAACACACTTTTTCATGCGCACACGTCCACACACACACACACACACACACACACACACACACACACACACACACTCTCTCTCTCTCTCTCAGCCCGTTTTATGACAGGATCTTTTCACCCTGGAGACAGTAACGCTCTCCCTGGGAAAAGCAGGTGTTAAGCCGAGCTGCTTGGTACAGCGTGACACGCGCCACCAGGCATCCACTGCGAGGACTTTTATCTCTGATAGTCAATTATTGATGATCTTTCATAATCTTTATATTAAACATGATTATTCATTTAACATACAAGCTCGTTTTTATAAAATGCACCCAGTGAAGGCCACTCAGGCCGTTTATGACACTACAGCAACCTCATCAATATTTCTGTGTGAAAAAGAGGAAATGTCTCTATTTTTATGGTTCTTCTATGGTTTTATGGTTCTGCAGTGACACCTCGAAGTGCCTGCTATTTAAAAAGGCCACTGTGACATAATCATAAATAAGCTGAGTCCAGCATATAAATGAACTATTGAATTGTTAAATAGTTCAACAGTAAATCGGTAGACTCAACTCATTATTATGATATATTTTTTTAATCAGAGACTGTTGCAGTTTTATATTAAAAAACTTTTGTACAATTAAAGAATTTCATTTCATAGATGTCCTTTTTTAAAAAGTCTGTATTGATTTTTATAGAGGAACCCCCCTCCCTTTTCAGCCAATACAATCGAGACATACATATATATAAAGGAGGACTTCAAACGTGAGGTGCAACTGGTTTCTCTGAGCATACGATGTTGACGTTTGACCTTCTGACCTTGACCTGGTGGAAGAAAGGGGAGACTGGTGCTGTCATGGAAATATGACAGAATGGAACTGATGGTGTTGTAACTCTTCAGCTCAACATTCAACAGGCACAAGGATCAAAGAGCAGTCTGCAGGAAGCAGGGGGTAGACGGCCCTAATCAGAGGCAGAGCGAGCCAGTATGAAAATGATTGACAGTAGCAGCTGAGGTTCAATTTAACTTTTTAACCAGGGACGGGCAAACGACTGTGAGACCAGAGTGGCCCTGAAGTGCAGTGGAATATGGCCTCTCAATAAGCATGTCATTTATATGTAAAAAAAAAATGTTTAAACATAGTTTGAAGGGAATATGCATTAATCAGAGCGCAACCTATTTCAAATTGTGAACTGATCCAAAACTGAAAGGAGTCAGATGTTAAAATTAAGATTAAAAACACTGAGAAATACATTTCCCCAAGTGCTGGGTTTGTGCTTTTATCATCTACTGTTTATGTGTGCCGTGTGTGTTAAGTGATTTCTGGTCGACAGAGCCTCTGCTGACAGGCATGGACCACAACAGTGCGGACAGCATCCAACAAATCCTGCCACAATTACAGACCACAGTTCTCAGGCCTCCCATTGGAGAGTCATTCAGTCAACCACACTGAATGACAGCATGAGAGACAGGGAGGAATGAGTGAAAAGGCTACAAACTCTAACATGTACTTAAAAAAAATTCTGAGCACAGACGTCAGTGTTTATGAATGTTGTATTTTTCAAAAGAATATGGACGAAAAAAAACTGTACCGAAGAAACGCAGCCATACAGAGTATTCTTCTTTGCAGAGCACCATGTGTCAGGGATGTATCGAATTATTTTGGAGATTAAACGACAGTCCTTTAAAAGCAATTTCCATACAAGAGAGAAAACACATAATGATGACTGGGTTCCCTCCTCTCTGGGAGGTAAACCTCATTAATACTCACACCTGTTTGGCGTACTGTATTTGTGTGTGTGTGTGTGTGTGTGTGTGTGTGGACTGTATTAATATTAACTCACTGAGAATTAGTGTGAATTTGCGCACGAACCCAGCATGCAGATAATCTCCATGTTAAGTGTGTTTAAGTTTAAGGGTGCAGGATTTCGTGGTATCTAGGGGAAAATTTTCAGATTTTATGCGACCAGATACACCTTTTAATCACCCTTCCCTTTCAGCATGTGAGATAATCTATGGTGGCCAAAAAGTTTAGAAAAAAAGTGAAAAATCCTCTTTACAGCCAGAATTGATTTGTCTGTTCTAGGCAGCTGAAGAAACATGGCGGTGCGACATGGTGGACTCCACAGAGGAGGACCAATTTTCTTTGGAGGTATACAAGGTCATTTTAAGGTAATGATAAAAAACCTTTTTTTTTCAGATGATTAAGATAATTAGATGACAACATACTTATTCATATTGTATTTAATTTCTGCAACAATTTTTTTAAAAAGATCACCCTAAATCCTACACACTGGACCTTAATGGACAGACTGATGACAAAAAGTGTAGACTTAAGCGATTTTGATATTACGAATGTGTGTGTGTTTTTAGTGAAAAAACTTGATATACTCATATGCTGCTCAACATGGCAGCAAGTTCAATTCACATACATTAATAATCCCTCACACCTTAGTATGAAACCTCTTATTTTTCCCTATAGCATATGAATTAATAATCATTTTTAACAAGCAGCAGTTGAAGTTAAAAAATGTATTACTCTGTGGCTTACAGTGGACAGAGAAGTGATTTACAGCTCTTGTTACATGCATGTGCATTTTAACTTAACAGCTTTAGCATTTGCGGAAACATGAATGCAAAAGTGAGGGAGGTTGCCTCTCTTACATAATGGTGAAGAGGCAGGGAGCATGGCAAAGAAAAATCATTTTTACACACAATGCTCTCTCCTCTGAAAATCTATGAGCTAAACTGCAGCAACTATTTTCCACTGCTGCCTGCAATTTACTGTATGTGCTGTTTTACCCTGAAACCTCCAAACTAAAGCAAAATGCTGGTTGTCTTGTTATCCAAAATCTAAAATTTAAAACTAATCTTTAGTCGGCCAGATAATGCCAGCTAAAGTTAGCCTGCTAAATATTATAATGATTCATGTCCAGCAGTGTTCATTTTGACAGCAAATTCTGATTTGGTCTTAGTCTTTTGAATAACACACCATTCTGTTTTAGTCATACTTGAGTCATCTGAAATCTTTTAGTCTTGGTCTAGTTTTAGTCTATACTTTAGACAAAATATTAGCAGATTTTAGTTGGCTACATTTTCTACAGATTGGGACCAAGTATCCATCGGTCTATTATGGAATGGTATTAAGGTTTGAATATGCAATACAGACACAGATTTAATGGTTGCTGTGTAACTAAGATCATGCAACTAAACACAACTAAATATAATGTGGGTAAACAACCTTACTGTCATGAAATCACCTTGGAAACTGTGCAAAGATCTGCAAACTCATCTTTGTTGGATTTCTACCTAACTTGTACCACAAAAAGGGTAGTTTTGATTGGATCTTTTCTCCATTCATCCCTCCCTAACATTTTCGTAATTTTCGTATTTAGTTTTTATTAAATGTTCGTACATGAAAAAGGTTCATTGAAGAATATTTTTTGTCAGTTTTCATTGACGAAATTAACACTAAAGTCAAATACTAACAGAATATTTTTATGCTGCTTACGAGTGTTGCAAAAAAAAACCCCACAAAGCTACAAAGCAGCTGATGAGGTTTGTGGGTTTGATGAGGAGAAGCTTCAGGTGAGTTGCAGACGGATAAGCGGGGACAAAGGTGAAGACAACGATGATCTACAAGTCCTACATGAGGGAAAAGGTATGGAGTCACATTTAGGCCAATGTAAGGCTTGAGGGGATTTATTCATGGAAAATAACCTCTAAATATGTCACTTTAATAAACAGAGAGAAGTCATTAGGGGTTCTGTCAATGCCTAGAGAGAAACTTGAAGTATCCCACACTGACTAAAGTAATGTACCGCGATATTGCCTTAAATCGTAGATATACCAGGACCTGTCTTGAGCTGACCAGTTACTTACTTCAAATGTAAATTAAACAAATAATAATTCCATTTACAAGCTGTAAGTTTAACCCAGGATTCAGCTTAATAGTTCAGAAAATATTTCATGGTTTATAGAGGCCCAATCAAACACACAGATCATGTTCATTTCAAGGGCTATTTCCTGAGCAAGGAAAAAAAAAACCTGTCTAGTAAAAATGAGCAGACAAAGTTCATTAGCATTCTGTCTAGAAAAGACAAAGAAAGCTTAAATGGCTGAATTGTCTGTAGCCAGTTCAGGGGGTTTGAATTTAGACTGGCCATATGCTCAGATGAAGCATCACGTCATCGGGGACGCGCTGGTATGGTCATTGTGTGGCAGAATGCTAAGGAGGTGGCAGTGGGACGTGCATGCGTATTCATTTGTTTGTGGATGGTCTGCATACATTACCACCTACGGCTTGTACAGCCTCATGGACACTCCAAGTCACACACACACACACACACACATACACACACGAACACGCACACAGTCCCTCTCCTTTCACAGCACTCAATAGCCTGAGAAAGCCCTTTGTCGTCCTTCGTTGTCGTGACGACGAGCCTGGGCTGGGTGAATAGAGAGTTGAGGTCCAGCTCTCCCAGTCTGTGGGCATTTTAATCAGCTTGTCACGCTGTCTGTGGTCTAGCAACACTTGTGCTCCGCTCTGTTCCTTATAAGGCCAGAGACGCTTTTAAGCAATTTTTTTTTCTTTTTATTCTTTTTTTTGGGGGGTTGGAGTAAGCACATCTTCGGCAAAATTATTTCAGTGTCATTTTATGATCCAGAGAGCTCTGGGAAACATCAAGCCGGATTTTCTGCTCTATTATTAAATTACATGGTCGACAATGGAAAAAAAAGTGCCATTCCAGCCACAAGACCAATGACAGTGAACCAGAGTATTATTGCTAATAAGCCTGGACTGAGGATAGAAAATCTGCTCTGCTTTCTGCCATCCTCCAGTTTAATAACTTTTATGGTTATGAAACATGCAGTGTGTGTCCTCTCAAAAACCCAGAGTGGGCCTAAAGAAGCCCCTATCTATTCCCCCAGGAGCTCACTGCTGGATGTTTGAGTTTGGAGCGCCGATCTGAGAACATGATTTGTTTTATTCATGAATGAGTTTGCAGCTCATGACCCCTGGCGAACCTTTGACTCATAACATGCTAAGTGGAGCCAGTCCCGTGTCCCCCCTCTGTCTCACCCTTCCCAACAAATCCTCTCGCCTGTCTCTCTCCGGCCACCGTGCCTGGTATCTCAGGCGCCTATCTGGATGCCACGCATTTTCTAAATGTTTAGTCAGGGATTCTTTGCGGCTGTTGTCCCTGGTGATAAACGCTGCAGCATTTTACCATTACATCATTCCTTAACTAGGAAAATATACTCTTGAGGTTAGACCAGACCAAGTCTCTTTAGATTCTAAATGATTTTAATTCTTTCTTATTTGTATCAATGGAATGCAATGACACTACAGCACTTATCCGTATTTTCTCATTTTTAAAAGATTACAACATTTCTGAACATTTTAAAGAAACAAATCTATGAATCAAATACAATGATGCTCTCTGGTTGGTAGGCCAGTTTCTCGTTTCTCATCTCATTAAACTAACATCTGAAACTGGAAACTGGCAATGAAAGGAGACAGGCTGTAAAAAAAAAAATAATTGCCTAGCCTTTACAGCATAGATTGATGCAGATCCTACACACTCCAACATTGTAAAGAGGAAGTAGTCTAGCAAGCCTTAGCAGTTCTCCCTTTACCAGGCTAATAAAACTCAGCAACAGGTATTCCAGCATATGGGTTTACAGATGTGACCAAGCAAGATTTAGCAAAATGAAAATATTTAAATGCTGCTGTTCAACTAGTATACGCAATGCTGTCATTATCGGCCAATGTTCTGAAAGGTATAAGCTGCAGTCTGTAGATAAATAACTTTAAGTTGTATTGATTGTAATGTGTCCCTAGGGAAATGGAGTGCAAGTTTGTATTCGCATGTATTTAAAGCAGTGCCAATGAGGCTTGAAGTCAGTTGCGAGTAGTGACTTGAGCGACCCTGTTGGGTTAAAAACTGATACAGAGTCAGTTCTACTAACACACTGACTGCTCTGCTCTGTCTGCTGCTGAAAAATCAAACATCAGCATGGGCATTTTTACCGTTTAAATGTGTTTGTTTTTGGGAGTCAGCACTGAAGTAAATAAGCATTTCTATCAGGATGCATATAGAAGAATGTAAACCATTAAGGCCTTTAATCTTTTAATATCTTTAAAATGCTGATTTAGCACCAACCTGTGAGCCATTTCTAAATGTACTTTCTGTTTGTCACTTTTTTTTCCCTACTCGGTTGTTGGGGCTACCTAATATATACAACAGCGCTTTGCCTTAGTACCTCACTGGCACGGCGGGTCAAGGCTGCCCACTTTCATCACAGACGAGTTTCATCTGAAGCCAGGGCACCCATGCAGAAATAATCCCACTGAATCCCTAAAAAGGGAGCAGCGACAGGCGTTCCTAATTCACATTTCATTCCGGATCGCACTCAATAGTCCTACAGGGTTTTCGCTCATTGGGGAGCTACTGGAGGGTACTTCCTGGTCCCAGTGTGGTCTTTGCGCCAGGCAGAGATGGCTGGTTAAACAACCTTCAAATTATAATGCTCTCGGGAACACTGACTAAAGCCAGCTGGGAACAGCTACTGACACAGAAAGTAATCCATACATCTGATTGAGCTGTGATGGTAGAGGAACACGTCATACGGTAAATTTGCTCACAAGTGGAGTGAAAACTTCTTTCAGCAACACTGATGTCACTTAACAATAACAGTTCAATTAATTGTATTAAAAATAAATAACCATCCAGCCCTGAAAGAACAACATGGTAGGTCCACTGAGATTAAGTTCTAATGTTAGCGTGCAAATAGGCTCAAAATATCACTGCTATCTAAAGTGAGAATTTGCAGCAAGTTTCATGTTTGCCATGTTCGCCGTCTTAGTTTAGTGTGTTAGCACTGACGTCAGAACGATCAGCCAATTAATCACTAACAAGAATGACTATTTTGATATGAATTGCTCTTTAAAGTAGTTTTAGTAAAAAGCTGTTTCTAATTCCAGCCATGTCTGCATTTTAATGGTTATCCATCCAATATAAATTGGGATTGTTCATTCTGCACAAATATGGCGACAAAACCAGTGTAATCATAAAGCCATGCTGTAATGAGAATGATAAAAATGTTTATAATAAAGTTTTATTATGTGTCTGCAGTCCACAAATTAATATAATCCAGATTCAAAATAGGTGTGTATACTTTCAAATGATACCATGCAAAGTCTAAAAAAGTGTAGAATATTACTTTGCTTAACTTTAACAACTTTGGTTTTCAGGTCTCATAAATTACTTACAATCCATATTTAATTTTAGTCATCTGTATTAGATTGTTTCAGGGTTGAATCATTTAAAAAAAAGTGGTACTCTGTGATTCTGTATTCAGGAAACAACTACCGGACCAATTTAAGTCTCATGATCCCTTGACGCTCGTTGTTTTTACAATGTGACAAATGACTAAAGGATTAAGTTGCACTGCTGTGGAAAAATACTCCACTGATGAGCAACCAGTGAAACATTTGCTTGTGCTGCAGGACCTCAATGAACACTGCGAAATGCTGCAATCACAATATTTTGATCGATTCTCATTTCCTCTTCCCTTTCTGTATTCAAAGTGACTGCAGCTCATTTAACTCCTGAACTGGTGGTTTTGGAGTGTTGGCAGGTGGGCGTGATATCCTTGCCTTCTGTCAACAAGCGATGTGACGGACAGCTTCATTAGAAAGAAAATGGACGCCCCCCCCCCCAGGAGACACGCCTTTGTCAGCCCCCACCTCACCCCACCCCCCAGCTTCCAGGGATTGGGAGACAGGACAATCTGAGCAGGTCTTTTAGAGTGGGAGGTCTTCAATTGTCAAATGCTTAATAGACTGTGCTCTCTCCATCTTGCTCAAGACATGAGAGTCACACTGAAGCAAAATGAACACACACACACACACACACACACACCGTATCCATACCGGTGGACTCGACCCCACAATCTGAATCTCTGGCAGAAAATCAAAGATGATTGATGAGTGGAGTCTGGCTGTGCTGAAGGCCTGAAGTGTGTGATTGTGATCCAGGGACAAAGGAATCATTGCCAAAGGTTAAGCATAGGATAAAACCCTGAGGATAGCAGGGAGAGGATTTTGGATGTTATTAATCACATTCGCTCATGAACTTTTCAGTCAGCTGTCATCTTTTCCATCGATACCCACCGAATCTCTGTTGAGGGCATTGTGTGTAAGAATATTCTCTGTGGTAAAATCCACATGGAAGTCCATTTAAAGCACAAATAAATAGGATGGGACCATTGCGGACAATTTGTTACATTTTAGATGGCCATGCTGCCACCGCTGACTGTCTCCGAGTGAGCGTGCGGCTACAAATCAGGAAATCTAGACAAATGCCAGCCACACTGCTCCAGAAAACATTGAGAGGTCTTTGTTCAAGGAGGGGCATGGGCATGGACCCAACACTAATATGGCTAATGGCTTAGGGAACCCCACCACGTCTTTAATTGAAGCTGGCTCTCCAAAGTCCAGTGGGGGAGAGAGGAGAGAGGGAGATAAGAAACAGCAAAGGAGAGGGAGAGACTGGGGAAAGGGTGAAGCGTAAGATTTAACTCTGATCTTGAAAAGAAAGGAGGGGCTTTAATAGGGGGGTGGCTCAGAAGGTGTGTGTGTGCGGCAGGGTGGGTGTGGGGATGTGGCCAATCAGGATATCCCTCGAGCTCTCAGGACACCTGGGATCATCAATGATTGATCAAACTAGAGGGTTTAACCAAGGGAGAGGAGAAAGAAAAAAACAGGGACTGGAGGGGGGAAAGAAATACAAAGGAGTGTATCTGTGTGTGGTTGTGTGTGTGTGTGTGTGATAATGATAAAGAAAAAGAGAGGGAGGGAGAGGGAAAGCAAAATTCTGACAAGAGAAAGGACAGATATGGACCAAAAAAATGGACCAAAAAGAAACACAAACCGCCCCAAACAAAAGATAGTGTAAAAAGATTCAGTTCTCTGTATGCAAACTGAAGCAGGGACGCTGTGGAGGCAAACGCCCAAATCAAAGCTGAGCCGCTGCAGCTCTGCAGAGTCCCTGCTGTCTGCACTCATGGTGCGGGCTGTTCACAGATCAGCAAAATACAAACAGAATTGCAAACCAATCCACAGAGACTGGAGTATTATTCCATGACACACAAACACAACAGTGTCCTTTCACTGACACAATACGTATATGCTACAAATCTCTGCTTATTTAAGGAATTTATGATTATTCATACAATATATTTTAGATGTTTTTGCTATTTTGTATCAGAAGCAGCTCTTTTGTAGATACTGTGGACACGGCTAGCGCCAAGGATTAGGGTTAGCAACCAAATTAATTAAACTGTAATTAATTAAACTATCCGCCTCTCATTTGGAAGGTAAAATAACAGTTAAGCATTTGTTTTATCACCCCAGTGGTCTAAAAGAAACCAAGCACATTTACTTTCTCAGGTACTGTATTTATACTGATCTCAAGCATCAAGTAATGTACTATTACTATGTGTAAGAAGCTATTTAAGACCTTTTGTTGTTTATTGCAGAGGCAGCTGGCAAAATCTGATCAATTACCTCAAGTGATGCAACTTGAGTCAGAGTCCATAGGGTCAAAAGACTGCAAGTCTACAAGAAAATGAAAGCAGTGTGGAGGTGTTGGCCCACCAGATCTCTGCAGCCCACGACTCATCTGTGCTTGAGCCTGAGGGCTACATCAGCTGCTACAAGCTTGATGCATCTGGATCTTTGATCAGAATCTCAGTGCCGTGGTTGTATTATGGGTAATGTATTCTGCAGGTGTGGGAAAGGCAGAACTTGGGATTTTGATTCTGCTGCATTAGTTTGATGTTTTTTTTAAAAACTGTCCAACATAAGTTCGGCAGTGTTATGGACGTGCAAATACTAAACTGATTATATACCATTGTAGGAATCATTTTTGATGTAGTTGTATTTCATTGCATTTTTCCATTTTATTCCACATTTAATTACAATTCAGCAAAAAATATACTTTTAACTCATTTCAACTGCTTTGTATGATTAGCTTATAAAAAAACATACAATATGTTAACACATTAGAAATTAAACCAGTGATTTCAGACACCTATCTACCAGTTTTAGCAGATCCTCTATCATCCCCCCTTTAAACCTATCAGATGGTTTATCTAAATGACTGTTCAAGACTGAAAGCAACAAATCTTACTTATATTTCATAGAAAATGTAGAAATATGAAGAGCATTTTCTGTGGGTCGGCTTTTCTGTTCTGTTCTTTCCCCTCCACAGATCATTTCACAACACCAGATTCATCTTGTGACTCACTGAAGTTGGGACTGACCATTGATTGGAAGCCACTGGAATAAACTGCACATGACACTGGCTCCATCTCAACCTGCTTGCCAATGCATTGATGCATGATTACAAACAAGTTAATAATACACAAAACCAGCAACAAGGGAGCATTTTCTGTGATACTTATACTTCTGTTTTTGATACTTAAGTGCATTTTAATAATAATAACTTAGTGCTTCTTTTACATTTGAATATGCAACCTTTACTTGTAATAAAATACTTTTTTATTGTGGTATTTATATTTTCATTTAAGTACTATAGAGGAGCTTAGCACTTCTCCACTTAAGACCCCCTGCTCTAAAGCTTCTTACTGCTCAGTTTCTAATAGCTTGAACCCTCAAATACAAATCCTGTTAAACCTGCTGTAAAGTTGAAGACTCATCAGTGTTAAAAGGATGTTGGTATCATTTTCAGTGGTATGTGTATTTAAACAATGACACTCATAAAAAACAATAAAAACAAGTAAAATTTAGTTGTGTATTAATATCCAAAAGACAGTAAATTCTGATCCAGGAGCAGGAAGTAGTTCTGCATTGCATGAGATAACTGCAATAAAATAGGTCACTTTGCTTTAATTTTATCTTTTTATCTGGTGAAAACCTTTTACTACCATGTGATCCTGATTTGTTTATACTCTGTTGTCTGTAAGACCAACTATGTACTAGCATAGATTTACCTCAGACTATTTTCATCACTACGTAACCTGTTGGATTTATTGTTTCCAGACTTCGACATGGCAGATCATGAAACCTTTTTTTTTCCTTGGACGCTCTTCTTCGGGTAAAGCAGATTGGCTCAGAGGGTGCATGGCATTAGTGTTGAAATTTTGAATGAAGACTTGAATCCACCTCCTATGTCAGGGCTGCTGCCTAGACATGCATTATTAATGAGAATAGTCTGACTGATGCTTGGGATTAATTACAGGGGATTTGGAAGCAGCATCCCCTTTTTCACTCAACATTATTGTTCTCATCATTAAAGCTTAAAATTTAACTCTGCGAGTGGTTTGTAGGAGTCTTGATACTGAGGACCCTCTAACAGAGAATACTGTCTGGTTAAATTATTTACTCTGCACACCCTATAAAGCATGACCTGTGCTTTTTTTCCACATTCAACAGTTGCACTTTGTTGTTGTCACCTGCTTTGGTCACATAGAAAAGCTAAAAGACTAAGAGCTTCTTCTTTATCGCCCATTAGTATCCTCCTTTGTCAACAGACTCACTTAAAAGTGCAGCTGGCTAATGCAACAGAACACAGTCAACATGTGTTAAAGTCCTTTCAGTGAAAGCGTTTTCTCCAAACATATATCTAAGTGCTTTGTGTATTTATGGGTAATAAAACATATCATGTCATTAAGGCAACAAACTGCACAAACAAACTGCACAAACAAGCTTCATGATGTTCTAAATCATGTGCTTGTGAGAATTTCAGTTTCTCGACAGACTAGAGGTAGGCTTACATTTTGTAGATGCATCTGCTTTCCAGACCTTTTGATACTAACAGAAAATGCAGACAAAAATTTAACAGCAAGCCATAACAGGCTATCTTACAACTGAAAACCTCTACTATATTACTCCTATCATCTGTTCAATGTTCCCATAATATTTCAAATTACAATCAAAACGAATTGCAAGTTAAAGGCCTTTATAGTTCTTTACAAGTCTTTAAGATCCAACCTGCTCATCAGGGAAACAAACAAAGTGCAACAACAACAACACAGCTATTGCTGCTACTACTATGCAATAGTAGTAGTATTTATCTTGATAAAAAATATCATACTGTGTTGTGTGCATGTGTAAGTGAGATACTGTCTGTTATTTCTTGTCAGCAGTTCTCTGTTCAGTAGGCAAGACTGGAATTAGGGCCACAGACACAGACAAGGTGAGGAAGTCTGGAAACATTAAAAACAGACCAACATTTTGTTGGATTATCTGAGTTTTATTGAGAATAAACTAACTCGGAATAATGCCATCCTTGTCCTTTCAGTTAGATGGGTATTTTTATGCATATTTTTGAACCCACATTCATTTTGCTGTCACACAGCTGACATGATTGCGGTACAATTTTTCTCGCTAATCTTGCAAAACCCAGCGATCTGAACAATAGCTGATGACATGTGAATCCTCCTCATTCATCAATCCAACACATACATAAACATGCACACAAAAAATGCTCGCTCTCACTTGCCTTGGGTTGTTGTTGGTTTCAATTAGTGGAGCCAACATCTGACACTGGGCCACAGAAGTCTGTATTGATTGGCTGAAGCTATAGAAATGCATGTGTCAAGGGCAACTGGGGTCAAACTGTGGACCCTGGCAAAAGAAAAGATGCAAAGAACGACAGGAGGGAGGGACAGAGGGAGGAGAGAGAGACAGCCAGACATGGCCTATCAAGACATGCCTCTGTAAGGAAAGAGGGGGGGCATTTAGATGGGACACAAAGCCAGAGAGTCAGAATGCCGTAGTGTGAGTGAGTGTGTGTAGGGGGGTAACAACCCAATTTGTGAAATCAGTTAGATATTCAAAGTAAGGAAATTTTTTGGAGGGGTTCCTCAGTCTAAAAAAAAAATACTCAGGCTATGCTTTTGGCTAGGTTAGTCAAGGGTGTGTGTGTGTGTGTGTGTGTGTGAGGGAGAGATCTTGGTAGGGGATGATTCAGCAGCTGGACAAACAGACTTGATCCAACTACTGTTCAACTAATGGAGACCACTGACGGCCTGGAGCACACACTCGGCCTTACACACACACACATACAATAAAAACAACTTCTAGTCTGTTTCTCATATCGCATTCACCCGCTTTCATGTGAAAGCACGATATTACAATAATAAGCAGAGTTCATAGCTTGTAGGCTGAACCTAGGGGAGGTATCATCTGTGTAAAGCCAGAACAACAGAGGGTGGAGGGGGGGTGGGGTTGGGGGGGGGCCCACCTGGACGCACAGTGAGCAGCTACCATCTGTCTACAACCGACAGCCCAGTGAAAACATGTCTCTACGTTACCGAACATTACAGTCTGACTGGCTCCGTTCAAAGGCAGCGTAACTTCAAACCAGCACCCCCAAAGCTCACTTGTTAGCATCAATATTGTTTACTTAGTCTTTGCATTATTATATTAAATGGCATGTGTAAATTAGTGAGATTTAGAGGTGCTGGTAGAAAGATTTCTTTTACCTTTGGACAGCACAGAGCTAGCTGACCCTCTAGAAATTTACCAGAACAGTATTTCACTTGGCAAGTCTGTGTGTGTTAAAAAAAAAAAAAAAGTAGAAAAAAAATGACACATTGATCTATTTTCTCACATGTGGAATTTTCTTCTTTGTAAAAATAGAATTCAGATGGTCCTATTGTACATGTCATGAACAGACTGTTGTCTACATAGAGAAAAGGAGAGACTAGTCCGACCAAAGATATTTTTCATAACATTGTATTTGTACTCTAGCACATTATATACAATAGGATTCATGGAGCATGAGCAGTCAAGACCTGTCTTCCTGTGGACAGCTGCCTCCATTGAAATCAGACTTATATTAGTCCACATCTGCCTCCAACCATTTCAGAAAACTTTATTAGGCATATGGGACAGTCCAAAAGTAGCAGAGCAGTTTTTTGAGCAGTTTTCACCTTCTATGGGGCACTCCCTCGAATAACTAAAAATAGATAAATAAACAATGTCATCATCATAGTTCATGTACTCGCTGAAAGCTTGGACAAAGATTTAGGATTTTACTGGCATACAGCTTCGAGGTCAGTGGTTCCCAGGATCGTCCCTCACTCATAGAGCTGCCTCTTTATGCAGGTCATCAGTCAGGGGAACATCTACTCTGCAATATTCCCTCATTCATCTCCATGACCGTGATGTGTCTTAAAGTCATGGACCTTTTATCTCTTTACTGTGTGGCTCTGCTCCAATGACACTTTGCTAGCAGCTGTGATAATATTTACTGTATTATTTTAATTGTGATTGATACGACTTCAGCCTCTGCAAAAAAAATGCTGCTTTTTTAATCTGGTGATCACAAATAGCAAGACTAAAAGCATTTATCAAGTTGATACAAGCGTTTTAAGACACGTTTGTGCATTTGAAGGGGACATGCAAGCATGAAAAAGAAAATATTTAGAATTAGAATGGGCCTACAAAACTGTTACACAGCACATTGTTTTAAAAGGAAAGACGGATTCCTTCACAAGTGCGTGGTACAATAACAACTGTACAGTATTATATGTAATATCTGAAATGAGTCGTCGAAATCAGATCTTAGCCTACTATTGAACCTAAAACTTTTTCTTATGGAAGAAAAACAATCCGTCACAAAAGCTTTGCTTTCAGTTGCAATCCACATGGGTTCTGAACTCTGTTTCATTTCCTTCATACAGGCGGTAATCTGTTATTCAGCAGAGCAGTAGGAAGAAGATGCCTGAATGATTTGATATGATTAACACTTGTTAACACTGCAGTGGTTGCTCTCCGCCCACAGACTCTACTGTTACAGACTCAAGACAGACAAAGCTGTAAAAAAAAAGAGACTGAAATGTCAAGCTGTCACACATTTCAGTACTATAGATCTGTTTTTTTGTGTTTTGTGTCGTTTCCTGCTGTTCCCTCACTGTGTGGTCAGCTGTGCTGTAGCCACTGTGAAAATCTATACTCCCCTACTACAGCCAGACATGCTGTAGACTGTTTGTTTAGCCCCCCAGACTCCTGGACCACTCCTCCTGTTCCATATTAAAAAAACACCAGCAAAGCACCAAGCAATATCTTCCTTGCTTTAAACAGGAAATAAGATTTGTGCTATCTTGTAAAAAGAAAAAAAAAACACTGATGATGATGGTCAGTGATGAAAAGAAACCCAAATTCCAATATTTTTATCACGATATAATAAATATTGGTAAAGACTTTCACACATGGCAAAATTTGCCATTTTGTATTTTGTTTTTTTAATGGGCAGTTTGAATGGCTAGTCCCCAAGTTACTTTACTTTACTCAATTAATAAATGATCAAACAATTTTTATATTTGACAGATTTCACTCAGAAGCAGTCACTCTCAGCTAAACAGAGCTTTTAAGTGTGGTGATATACCTAAAGCACAAAATTAGGTTTCTTCAAGCAAAATGCAGAGTCTTCTACAATTTGTTGGAGTTTAAGTTTATTTGACACATGTACACTACTGGTCAAAAGTTTGCTATCACTTTGAATTTTCTTGTATTCCGTGGAAACACACGAAAGATTATCCTGCATAGGAAATATAGCAAACATAGCTATAAACAGGACATGATGACACTGTCAAAGTAAGAAACAATGATTTTAATCAAAATTATAACTTTGTGCTTCCAACATTGCCTTCATCAAAATAACCACATTTTGCAGCAATTGCAGCCTGGCAGACCTTTGGCGTTCTCACTGTCACTTTTTGTTGGTAATCTGATGGTCACCCAGACCCTCACGCTAGCTCCACCACGCTTGACAGATGGCAGTAAGTATTGATCTGGCATTCGAGGTAGTAAAATAGGAGATTTGTATTAAGTGAAAAGGGGTCTTGAAGAAGGAAGGCCATCATACCCATGCCATGGCATGCTCTGTGGACAGCACTTGATTGGGGGGAATAGGAAATGGATGAAACTGGCCCTGAAGTGATCCCAAACTTTTGACTGGTAGTGTAAGTCGTAAAATTACTCTCTGATTTGAATCAGCCAACCAGCATTCTTGACTCTAGGTCAGATGTTTTGTGGCTGTGAGTCTTCACCACTTTTGTTGACCCATGACACCCTCCTCTGCCTGATTTCACACACGTTTATATGTAGTCTTAGAGAAGCATGATTCCAGCTTGAGTTTCTTCAGTAACCTTCCAGTGCCTACTTGTTGTCATATTAATAATTATTAGTCCTTAAATGCCTCTTTAAAATGTGGCAAAAAGTGGGTAAATATAACTGTATTGGTAGAGCCAGTGAACCACCATAAGACAAAAAATCCCATTACTTACCAATAGAACAAGAGCTAAATGGCGTGTGGTTTTTGAATTGTGCAGCACATGACTACCATAATGACCTGCTGAATACATCAACAAATGCAGCAAAAAAAAAAAAAACAATTTCAACAAGGGTTACTTGCGTCAATGTGTCTTTATGTTAATAAGCAGCCATGTTTTTTTTGTGGCTTCCTGCCAACTGGATCACACAAATGAGACAGACTTTTCCACTGAGCGGTCAAACCGAGAAAACAAACCATCTAAATGATTTCCTCCTCTTTCTGCTGCAGCTGCTGCATTTGGAGGAAACATACACCAAATCATGGTTTTCTCTGCTAAAATCTGCCCACGGGCCAAGCTCCTTTACTAAATTATACCGTTCAGCACAGAGCAGCAAGCCTCTCCTCTCCTCATCTAATAAAACAGTGAGCGAGCAGCCACTCACAAAGGCCTGGGATAGTTTGGCAGAAAAGCTTTGCTGTCTTTTGGTTCCTAGAAGCCAGAGAACAAGAGCGGAGTAATTTAAAGCCACTGTTTAGGTTCAAAACCAGCCATTAGAATGCTGCGAATATAAAATGTGATCAGCACTTCCTATTGAGCTACTGTTTTTAATTGGAATGGCAACATTAATTACATTAATAGCACAATTCAACAAAATCCATCGGGACGGTCAGGACTATTTACATTTAGATACTTTGAGATTGTTAAGACAGGGGATCTCTAAATAGAAACCAAAACATGGATAGTGATTATGAAACAGTTTTCTGTTTGCTTAGCATACAGATGTATATTTAAATCAACTATCTACTGTCCCGTAACTAGTCTCTCTCTGTTAGAGCTGTGGTCAGGGATTTTATCCAGTAACACTAGTTGTTGTATCGATTAACTTATGAGCTCTGAAAAAGGTTTGAAAAAGATTCTACATCATTATTCGCTATAATCCCATAAAAATGCTTACCAATCACTTCTGACTCGTCCGCTTGGAAATATCCAGTCACATGCCTCCTGTCTCCCTGCTTGCACCCAACCGTGTGCCAGCCTGCACTCAGAGCACTTCACCACTGCTGCTATTGCTGCTCACAAGCTACAGAGGAAGTAAAATATTGAAGAGACGTGCAGATTTGTTTACACAAAATCTGATGTTTTCGCTGTGATTTTAAAGAACAATAAAAAGGAACAGAAGTTGAGCACTTGAAGGGACATCAGTGCAGCAAAGCAATATCATTGATATGTTCTGTGTTAATCTATTAATTAGCAATGAAACCTCAACACATTTGTATGCCGAGATGTTAACTTTTTGCTAAGATAACAATATTCAAATTAACTGATTTTTAAATAAGAAAGAAACACCTATATGTGGCTTTTAAATGAACCAGTAGCCATGGCTTTATCTGCTCTAGCCAGAGCCAGTGAGTGGACTTCACACTGGGTGGCTGGCAAACTCTCCCTGGAGGTATTATGGTTTAATCTTCAACCTTATTACTTTCCCTCAGCTTTTCATTAATCAGCAGGGGTCTTAAGAGGATTTTACTTTCCCGAACATTGCAACATAAAAATCTGAAGTTCCACATGAGCTGATTCTACAGTGTAAACACCATGAGAATCCTCTTAAACTAAGACTGCATTAAAAATAAACCTTTCAGAAGGGAAAAAAGCAGAATATGTTAATTAAATAAAGTCAGGTCAAAGAATCAAAGTAATGTCCTATAACTGCATTAGCCTGAGTAACATTTGACGTCACTCAATCAGCAAATATCAAACAGAAGAAGAAACGAATACTGATTATGTAATTCAATGGACCAATGTCAAATAATGAACAAAACACTATTTAACTGTGTAAAATTATCCCAGTCATAGTTGGCAAATGCCATTATTTTAAGTTAAGGTCAATTCCAAACAAGGTGAATGTAGTCCACATGAATGACAGATAATCAATGGCTGAATCAAAAGTCCTGGACAGATGTGGCTCTGCAGGAAAAGACTCTTTTCATTTTATCCCCTCCCTTAAGTAGCCTAAGGGGATTTCACCCGTCGACTTTATCCGGATCTCTGACACTCTGAGAATCTCCGTCACAGCTGATAAACCTGAGGATCAGATGAACTTTGTATGGCAGTGGATCACTGCAGACAATAGGAAAAGAAACGCTGGCTTAGCAATAGCCTGCCGACCTGCTTTTGTCTGTGTACAGACAAGTAAATTCCAAATCCATTACCTCGATTGACTGCGGAGTAAAGCAAATGTGTTGCATCTGTCTGAGCAATCAGTTCTCTGAATTTTATCTTCGCAGTTGCGCAAATGATATTGATTATTCATCGACCACAAGTGATTCTCATTCCTTGGTAGCAGAAGTAATTAATCTAAGCATGATCTGGTGAACCAACAACGACACAAATCAAATGTCAGTGGGGGCGTCACTTTCAGGATCACATTTCAGGACATTAATGGCACAGTTGGCACTGCCACCAAAGCCACAGCTCCCGACCTTAAACCACATACGCAAATGCAGAGGCATATTTTCAAGAGAGGGAATGCTCCACCTGTGAGTAAGTCAGATCGCGAGCATAGCTCCACCAGGTCCAAAGACAACTGTCCAGGGGCCTGTGGCAGCGTGTCAGGGGGGAGGAGGGTTTGTGTTTCTAGCTACAGGCAACTGGGCCCACAGATGTAACTGTCCTACAGTCGATGTACCAAGGGCTCAAAAAAGACAGAACTACAATGAACAGAACGGGAACTTCTATTCAAATGAACTCAACGGTTGCTCATTTTTTGAACACTACGAATTCCCAAGTTAATCAGCTTCTGATAACAGCCAGCCAATACGAAGTCATCAGAGGTGTATCAAATACAAGTTTCATTTTCACTACCATTTATTTCATTTGCAGTCTATTGTATCCTAACAAACTGGGTGGTGCATCATCAGCTAATATGTCAGGGACTAAATAATGAGGTGAGTAGTGCATAAAAGGGTTCAGTTCCTACAGTAGCATCACAATTTCACTGAACTTTTACTGATAAATCTGCACTGAACTGAAACTTTTGAGTTTTGGGAATCATCACAAATGAAACACTGCAGCTTTTACTTTACCAGGTCAAGATTTTATTCTAATAATCTCAGGTGTCGCTAAGAATTATCCTGATTGCACAAAAGGGATATATATATATACACTCTGATGCTGTATTGGACATGGCCTGAGGCAATGAAATATAAAAAGACAGCTGAGGGTTTAAGGTGTTGTCTGACGGCTGGGCTGAAGCTCTCCAGGGAGTCGGGTAAGGGGACAGGGGCTGTGGCTGAGGCTGAGGCCAGGGGCTGGTGGCACAGTGCACAGACAACTGTCCCGGGGCTGAGGACTGCTCAGAACAATAAAAACCACACCCAGTGGGTTTAACATGGCATGCCTTCCTCTGACCTAATAGAAGTAGATTAGATTTTCAAAAAGGATTACATCAGTAAGGGTTAATCATCAGATGCTTACTTTTAACATTCAAGCAACGGCTAATCTTGCTGATGTAATTAAGTGTTTTTTGTTGATATGGGAAAAAACATGATCCAAAAATGTTCTGGTCTTTGACATACTGTTCAATGTGTATATATATCAGGTTATATAATTTTATAATGGTGCCAGTTTGAAGAATAGCCTGAACTATGAGTAAATTAAATAACATTCTTTTAAGTCACTCAAAGATCCATCAAGCACTTCCTACCTGAAACAAGTGTGCTTTATGGGGAAGAGCTGGAAGCAGCACTGGTGGGAAATAAATCCCAGCCTCTGAAGGGGAGCATGTCCGGCTGTCCCCATTTCAACCTTAACAGACTTATTTTATCTTACCACTGTTTCAGGTTAAATTCAAACAGAAATATAAATTCAAAAATATATAAATAATTTATCAGGAAATCTACATTAGGGTCAGGAAAAAAAATTGTTCCTAGATGCAAGACAATGGGGATGTGAGAGACTTGTAATTGATGGACAAATGTCAGAAAATTATTTTCAAATATTAAAAACCAGATGTTGAAGGAAAGAAAAAGGCAGAACTCCAATGCAAAGGCAGTGTAGCAACTTGACAGTCTACAGTGCACACACACGTTATACAGTTAGCATAAAAGTGTCAACATCGTCTGAAAGAATATTTTAAAGTAATATCTCTCATCATCAACACGTGATGTATATCACTCAGAGACTAATGTTTACAGAAAAAACAAGGGTCAGCTGTAACAAACGAGGCCAGCTGACCAACACACACGAACCTAGCTGCATCAAGCTGGATCTATTATCATGAGATCTTGAGATCCCCACCACTATCCTTATATTGGATCTTAAATATCACCTGGTGCCATGACGGCCCAGTATGTATCATGATTCATCTGTGTGTATTTTTTTCTTGTACCTCTGTTCTCCAGTCTGTATAGTTAACAGGATAAAAGGATTGAAGGGATTTGCAATCAAGTACGGTGGAAAGAAGCTTGCCGCTAATGAAAAGAAGTATTTATAAGGCTTCCAATCTGCCCGTCAGCTAAACAACAGATAGGGAGCATATCTGAACCGGGGTCAACCATTTGTAAGGGGTTTCCACTACGCTTGTAAAGTGACTGTATGGCACACAGAGGAGGGGGATATATAGGTTTCAGATTTGCACAATGCCTTTCATTTTTCCTTATCCTCTCAGGGATGCCTGTGACCACCGCAGTGCCCCAGCAAGTGTTCTCTGCAGAATCTCCACTCCCACAGATTATTACAGCACAAGCGCAGCCCACACACACACACACACACACACACACATACATACACACACAGAGGAATGTACCATGAGGGACCACCAGCTGTTGCGGTGACTGATATGGGAAACGCCCAAACTACTTCTATCATCAAAATCTGCCATGTATATTCTCTCTCATATAAACTCATACACACCTAACATCGGCACAGTCTTTACACTCGGTGATTTCTTACAAGACGCCTTCCCTGCCTGTTAGAGGTCTGTAGCTAATAATTACAATGAAATTATACCAGACTTATCCACACAAGTCACTAACACTGTCATTCATTAAAAGAGCTCATCGGAAACTCTGCAGGTCTACATATCCCATCCCAGTCACAGCCTTCCCATTCTCCTGACTAAATACCTCTCTGCTGACTAATAGGTTGTGAGACAAAAGTGCTAAAAATACATCTAACATCCTACTACAGTATGTAACACCTGAGATGGCACATGAGAAAGCCTGCAGTGGAGGGTTTACTTGGAGTCTCATTTCAAAAGCATTAACTCTTCTCCCTATGTATTGTTTCCATTCATTCCCAGCTCTCACGCAGTTTAGAGGCAAACTACTTAACCTACAGTGCTTCTGACACTTGACACCTATAAATCATAACACCCCATTCTTACTATGCACATGCCCAGCAGTCCTACTTTTACAATTCATAGAACGAGCTGGAAAAAAAAGGTCGTTTCAGCTGCAGAGCATCGCTTTTCAATGACCAGCTGCAGCTGAAGTGGCCTTCGACCCATCCCTCTGTGTCTGCCTGAGAGGTTTGAGGTCCGGACGGGGACCTAACCACTTCCTGTATGCCACCTAATGAGAATAATCAACCCACAGTTTGATTTCCAAAGCTCTGCATGAAGAAATGCCAATGGCCCTACTACATTGTTACATTGTTTTGGATGCTGTCAGTTCTGTGGCTCCATATCAGCAAAATGTTAAAGGTTATCAGACAAGTCAAATACATGAATGAAGACATTAATAAATAATACTGTTGGTTAAATCATTTCAGTAAGCATAAAAGGGGGAAAAAAGCTGTTTTGTCTCACTAAATTTTTATTTTCCTGAGTGTTTATGATTATAGATGGGTGTGAAAGTGAGTGCACCCTATCGTAACAGCATGCTATACCCTTACTACAACAACATATAGGATGATATATCAACATAAAGAATGCTTTTGCTAACCTAAATGCTATGTTGCTAAGTCAATACTGTTTACTGTGGCTACGGAAGGAAGATAAACACTTCCTTTTCAGGTAGATAAGTCAACAGAACTGTCGCAAAGCTCACATATGAGTGTGAATACACCATTGGCTTATGAGGTTTTCAGTTCAAATGTTATAGAGATTAAATGATTGGCGGATGTGTTCATATAACCGCCATCTCTGTCTTTACAAAACTCCCCTATAGAGTCCCATTCAAAATGAATTGGGTCACTTCTTACTCTCTGGTAATGTAAATCATCCTTAACCTTATGCTGTACTACTACTGCAGCATCACCGTGTCAACTCTTGTATCAGGGACAAAAGTATCCCAGCTATTAAGTGTCTGAAGTCAGAAAAACACTCACACACTTACAGAAAGTCAAGGAGAATATTTTTCACTGTGGTCTCTGATAAGGAGAAAAGACTTGAAGATGAAGATACTGCTATGAAGAGAGAGGATGTGTCTTTAAAGTAGCATTTTGCTAGCTTTCTTTGTTGACAGTCTATCGGCTTTAATGAGTTAGCGACAGTTACACAAGCAATGCTACAGCAGGAAGCATAATGAGCTAATCTATATGATTAACATTAATGACCTGTGTGATTTTACTGAGTATATTTGCAGCATTTTATGAACTGATGAAGAAAATTTGCAAAACGCTTTTTATTACATTTTACATGTGATTCAAATGAGCTATTAGATATTATTTGCCAATGTTCTCAGTGATATATTTGACCAGGTAATGCTTATTTTTGGGCTCTACACAGATATGTTTGTTCCCCTGGCAAAAGTAACAAGAGTACACTGAAGTGTGTGAACAATCTAACTTTTTGTACACTCTCTGACAATTCCACAGCCACACACACTTTGATTCATCCCCCACAGTCAAGTGTGGGTAATGTGATATCGTGCTTCTGGAACAGACCCGTAGCAAGCAGATGGCCAGCTATTGAAAATGTCTAGATGCTGTGATCCCAAGCAAAACCCGAGAAAAGAGGAGACTGGGGTTCAAGGCTGGCTGGGCTTCACAACCACAGATATTTTTACAAAGGTCACATATATGAAACCTGCTCTCCAAACATTTGATGCCCTTCCTGTGTATTAACGAAGAAAGTCTCTTCTGCACGGCACTGACTTCTTCACAATAGCACCAGGAGAGTATGTGAATGTTTGGAATGAAAATGCTATTTGAAAAGGCTTAATTTTTTGATCCATTTCTAAGCTGTTTCTCGTTTTCGTGAGATAAAATCCGACAGCTGTAATGAAAGAGGGGAACCAGCTGCCCAGCTAAACTCCATTTTCCTTTTTTAGCCATTTCAACAAAATCATGTACACGCCCACACTGGAAAGCTTTCTGAGTTCAGATTCAGCAGCCTTGTTCACTGCAGGTGCAACACACACGTCTTGGGGGGGGGGGATCCTCTGAAAGCCAAGCCTCACCTCGTCTGAGCAGCTGAAATCATACAGTAGCACATGACTGACTTTAAACACAAACTCAGAAGGATTTCATCTGTTCCCCTGCAAAGTCTAGGGAGAGGCTGAACTGGCTGCGATGCTTTGTTTAGAAATGAGAGACAAAAAAAAAAAAAAACAAAGATGAAAGAGATGCTGAAATTCATCACTTTTTAAAAAGGTGACAAAAATGTTTCAGTCTACATATCTCATAGCGAGCGATAGAAACAACCATTGCCCATCATCATCATCATCATCCATCAATAACAGAAAATCCCAGAAAATAATCACACACATGAAAGCCACTGATCTCTGGTCAAGTTGAATGAAAACTGCAGTCTTTCTGACTTAGGCAATGATAAGCAGTTGTGTATGTCCAGCAGAATGCTAGCAGGTGAACAAGGCATTTAACATTTGGCTCACACGCATTCCTACATCAGCTGACAAAAGCCCAGCGCTTGCCCCAGTCCAAACCTGCTGTACATTAGTGAGCATTCCGCCCTGAGTACACTGGGACAACCGGCATGTAGGATGTTATGTATTATACTTTTTCTTACTATTTTAGACTATTCCCACATAAAGTCGTCGTTATACTCATACAGATTTTAACTTTAAGTAATAAAATTGATCCAGTTGTTTGTATCTAAAACAGTAGTTAAACCCCTTCCACCGTTACTGACCGATAAAAAAGTTTCTACGTCAACTGTAATGGGACTTTTGAATGGAATGTTAACAGCGTGCATCATACTAACGGGTGCTGGGCTGACCTGGCTAATGTTTGGCTTTTGTCTTAAACAAGCAAAATTGATGCTAATTCAAAAAGTTACGTTTCGTCCACGTGAACCACAACATCTGTTTGTTTTGTTCTTTTACCGTTTAATTTAAAAAAAAGGCCTTGAACTCACCTGTTAGGTCAGTAAAGCGAGTGAATCAGCCGTCCATGGTGTTGAGTGAAACAGAGTCTCATCCACGCTAACAAGCGGAGTATCTGATGAGGTCCAAGCTCTTCTTCACCACGGTACTGTCAGTTTTTTCTCAACTACCGGCGCAGTTTTTGGAAAAGTTACTGCCCTCGAATATAAAAAAATCAGGTCCGAGTCCAGAAAATATACGTGTGTGTTTCTGTGTGTGTGTGTTTGTGTGTGTGTTCCTCTTAAAACGTGAGGCAGATTCTGTTGTTAGCCTGTCGCGAGCGCTCAGGACGGGCAGGTCCCCACCTCTGGGAGGCTTCAACAACAGTTTGGAGCCGCGGACAGCTGAGACAAGACACACGGAGTCAAACAGGATGGGGCAGGAAGTGACCTGATAACGCCTTCAAAATAAAGGCCGAAACCCCACCGCGACTCCAAAGGGCAATGGCGAATTACGCTTGACAATTATTAGAATGTGGTTATGTACTGTTCAGATATAAAACTGGAATCCTCTTGTAGCCTGACTTATATGAGTTTTTTTTTAACTTTACACATAGGCCGCAGTACACACTTTGAAGACTTGTATCAAAATTTTCAATTCGATTCAAATTATAATTGCCTAAATAAATTATGATGCAGCATTATGTTATAAGTGGAAATTAGCCCCACCTTTACTAGCTGCAATATTAATGCGATGTACACATAGATACAACAATAATAATTGCGATCCAATATTGTAAAATAAGTTATTCGAAAACGGCCACTCTGCACTTATGGTAGTTTTCTTTCAGCTTTGGTTTACGTTTCATATATTTGTATGCTAATACTTCAGTAGTTTTACCTTGACTACGTGTGATATCAATATTCGATCAGAGTAGAAGAAGAAGGTCAAAAAGGGCTAGAAAGCTCTCAAAAGAAAGTTTGACTACCGACCACTTTTATTCAAATTAAATAAGAATAAAAAATAAATTAAATTTTTTTTTAAATCCATAATTAACTATGAAAATGAAAGTACTTACCAGCACTGTTATTTTGCTTTAAATCACTATCCTATGACACTTTCCCTTTGAGTTGTTTATTTTCACTCCTGCACTCCATGATTCAGAAATCGCTCCAACGTTTTATTTTGAAAAGGTTACTCAGATGTGTTGCTTTGCAACCGCTGGCATTACATTAGTCGAAGCTCATCGCACCGGGACCAGTTCTTAGAGTGAGCTCAGGCGTGCAAGTGGTACTCTGGATTCTTTTTTTTTTTTTAAACGAA
>JAQNCA010000002.1:6723570-6753077 GCA_029783725.1 Acanthurus tractus | reverse complement strand
CCCGCCCCCCGCCCCCCCCGCCCCGCGGGGGGCGCCCGGCGCCGGCCCCGGGCGCCCCCCCCCGCCCGCGCCCCCCGCCCCCCCCGCGGACCACCAGCCAGCAACACGGGGGGCAGGGTAGCAACTTGCTTCAGAAGGAAATCTGGAACCTATAAACTTGGGCAACTTCTATGACAAGAAGCAAACGTCACAACGGTTTGATTTGGTTGGCTGTAGGACACACCTTTGTCTCCGCCTCGTCTGATGGGACCAATCGCTTGACATTCATCCTTCCTGTTGTTTTTAACTCAGCTGTCCAAAAAAATATCCTGCGGACCAATAAGCGAGTTAAGTGGGTGGGAAGCTGAAAGTTTTTACAGTTCCCTCCCTTTAAAAAGTCAGAATCAGGTTGCTGTTATTTCACATGCAGCCACAGGAGAAGAGGACATGAGAACAGTCCAGTTTGAAAATGCAGTGTACACTCACAGAGAGTGGGAAGGATTCGTTGGCAGGTTTCCACCATCAGGGATGAAGAAGCGTTGTGGAAATCGAGAACTGAGCGCTGATTACTCACCTTTTTTGGCTCGGCATGTTTGGATGTGACAAAGTGTAAAGCTGATAACTGTTGGAGAAGAACAAAACAGCAGAAGGCCAAAGAAGCACACAACAACATAACAGAAAGGGAGTTCCTGAAGACGGAAAAGAAGAGTGGAAAGTTGTGTAAAAGAGGCAGAGGGGGAGTGGGGAGAGGCACGTTGGAAGAAAGAGAGAAGAACAGGAGAAATTCATAGTAAAGGATAAAGAGTCACAAACAGGAGAGGGACGACAAGAAAAACGTGGCCAAGCATGAGAGAGGAGGAGCAGTGTAAGGATGACCAGCCTGAGGAAGGGGTGGCTTCCAGCCCGGAGAACACGGGACGACCACCTTCTAACGCCTGTCCTGTTGTTGTAGCAACACCAGGGGTCACAGGGCATAAACGACAGATGGGTTCACAAATCGAGGATCAGGTTTCCATAGTTACTCCCACCACATCGGCAGACGATGGCAAGGTCAAGTCAGGGGATGACATCCAGGTCTGTACCCCAACTGGACCCAAAAGACTCAAGAGGAGCCCTCAACATCGGCCGCCTTCCTCAGGCCCTTCTCTTTCTCCTGGTCCTGGTCCAAGTCCTGGAGCTCTCTCAGCACTTGAGGACCCACATGGCCAGCGGGCGATCGCCAACATCCGGGAGCGCCAGCGGACGCAGTCTCTTAATGAAGCTTTTGCCTCGTTGCGCAAGATAATCCCAACGCTTCCCTCTGACAAACTGAGCAAGATCCAGACTCTTAAATTGGCGTCACGCTACATTGACTTTTTGTACCAGGTTCTACAAAGCGATGACATCGACACCAAGCTGGCAGGATGTAACTACCTGGCCCACGAGAGACTGAGCTACGCCTTCTCTGTCTGGAGGATGGAAGGGGCCTGGTCAACCATGTCTGCTGGACATTAGCCCGACCTAAAAACAAGGTCTGTCTTTTGATCGTTGCCCCTAAAGAGTATGATGAATTCTTCGTGACAGGGAAATGTTTTTACTTGACAAAGAGAGCTGAGGAGTCGTCTGACCCATGTCTGTAAACCAGTGGACTCACACCATTAAACACCTCAACTTAGAGCATCTGTTTGCTCCAGTATTAATGGAAAGACTATGGTACTAAAGATTCTATTGTTATTCTTGCAAAAAGCAGCTTTTACTGGTCAAGTGGTAGCATTAGAGAGATCTATCTAAACAGGCAAAGTGAATGATTCCTGGACATGACCATGGCAGAGAGGACAGGAAAGAGACAAAAACAGCCGGACACCATTCAATATTTATTCAATTCAACAACCTGTTTGTTAAGGACGCCCTGTCCTAAATGTTACATCCACATAACAGCGATGGATCCCTCTGCCGGCAACCTCTGACTCATCGGCTCTCTCAGGCTCTGGAGCTTGGCATTCAGTTTCATCCACATCAACATGAAGTTTGTCACCTTGACTACCAACAACATCACCTTCATCATTACTATCATCGCCACCGTGGGTCTGCATACATTGAGCCTTATTTAAACTTCATTTTTGACTTCATTAGTGCATCAGGATGGCAAGTGTTCAAGGTTTTATTTTACACATAAACGGCAACAACTAGAGAATGCAGGCAGGAGGATTATAGAAGAAAGTCAGAACTGGAAAGACACAAATTGATGCTTCGAGAAAGAATGGAGCTTTGACTTTTCTGTATCTCTCCGAGGCCTCCCTTTCCAAGACTCTGACATATTAAGAATCCCTGACCACCTTTGAACCCATGCAACAGTGGAAAAAGTAGCCGTGGGCAGCCGTCGTCCTGACTTAAGTTTCTCCTCTTTATAGCCAAACCAAGCCTCTTTGTTTCTTCTAGTGCCAAAAAAACCTCTCCTCTTGAAATTCTTTCCTCTCATTCTGGCCCAAATTTGCTTGCGTTGCACGAAACTGTGATGCAGCTACAGCGAGCTGACGAGGAGGCGTAATGAAAACAAACGGTCTCTAAAAGCCATGAATCATGTGTGTCACCATCAAAGGGGAGGCTGATGTGGCTCCCTGCTGGGCTCCCATAAACCACTGGAAGTGATGGAGGAGGTGAGAGCTGATTTATACGCACACAAACGTACATGCATGCATAGGTGTAGCCGCGCACATGCACCCATGCACCACCCCCACGTCTTGGGTTTGAATAAAAACCTGAGTCCTTTTCTTTAGAAAGTCAACATCCAGGATTACACAATTGTATACATGCAACAGTGCAACAAGAAGTCAGTTTTGTATTACAACACCGCAGATTATCGCCTTACGTAAGAGAACTAATGCAAAGCAAATGAAAATCACCTGCAGGGTTTAACTTTCATTTCATATAAACAACTAAACTGGAAAGAGATGGGAGCTGGCATGCTATTTGTATTCAATAAATATCCATGACTAACCAGTTCTTCTTCATTGCCAATATGCAAAAAGCCCAGCACCCTTTCATTAGGATGTCCCAGGGAGGCAGCTAATGTTTCCAGCTCTTATGAATGCTTATGAAGTCTTATGCTGAGCCCCACCGTCAGCACAGTGCGGTTTCAAAGGGCCGGCCTTCACTGACACGTTAGAAGATACTTGACATTTAAAAAGAAGTCAGTTTTAAGCCAAAAGAAAGACACAGCGCCTGTGAATGTTGTGACTGGTCTTAAGAGTCATGCAGAGGATTTTGGAGTTCACATTAACATCTCAGCAACATCTAATAGCATTTTTTTTAAATTGATATTATGATTGGTATTAAATTTGTTTTATATCTGTATAGAAATTTGTACATTTGCCAACAACTCAGAGTGCTTTTTCTAACCCCATGTATGTTAAAACTGAACCTCAGTTCAATGCCTATTCATCCCCGTGCATTGTATTATCTCCAGCTGCAGTCTGACCTGGTGTGACGAGGTTTGATGAAGGAAGTTATGTCCAAAATGTGAAATTTATTACTATCTATTTTTTCTAACAATTAAAATTAATTAAAAGAGCTGGTGTGACCTTCCTCTTGTGGCACCTTGGAGCAATGAAATTACCTGAAGTTAAGCCTTGTCGATGATCAGCGGCCAACTTGCTAAATACGAATAATTTGCCATCCAAACTCAATAATGAGCACGTTGAATGTGTCCAGTGTGACCCGTACAAACTTTTAAATGCCTGCCTTTTTGTCTTTCCAGCTGCTGCTCTTCCTTGTACATCTCTGCCTCATGCTACCATTTCTGCCGTTCTAATCACACGGACTTCGATGTAAAAACGGGACTTTTTAGGCATATCATGTTTGGAGAAAAGCACTATTTAAGTACATTAAAAGCATCTTGATAAGGATGCAGGCTTACATGGGGAAAAGGGACTTTTCTCTGCTATTTATCAAGAGGAAAATGGCAATACAGGTATTTGTGTTCACTTTCTGTGTTTCAATTCCTGCAGTTAAAGCAAGACTTCAGTCTGGGACAGTGATTAATGTGTTTGTGTCTGTTGTACATGTTTACAACAGAGCGAGACAATATTTTTTTTATAAGCATTTACTTGAAGTATATACAGTGTGATGCTTGACTGACACTGATATAATAGACCTATAACTGACAGGATTATAAGTCTTGCGATATGAAGATCACAAGCAGAAAAGACCTTGGAAAAATTAGATGAAGTGATACCTAAAGCACATGTATCATTATTTGTCTGAGATAAAATAATAAAACTGTCTACAAACCATTCATGTGATTCTTGTTGTTTTGGCAAAACTTGATGATGAATGGTGCAAAGATTTATACTGGCACCACACCCTCCATGTCTCCTGTCTCTCTTGTTAAACTGTCTCTCTTGTTTTCCTTACTTCCTCCTTCCTCCACTTTTTTTTTTTTAATGAGGTCTGTGTGCCTTTGCCTAGTCAGTCAGGAACAGTTAATTCCTCCAGAAAGAACACGTTAATGTGCAATTAAGGGCTCTAGGAATATTTATAGCCTGTTTGGACCAAAATTCTAAGTTGTGGCCTGATCTTTATGCCTATGCTATATTGGCCTGCAGTTTACAGTTGCATACACTATGTTTTAGCAGTATTTAAAAGGGAAAATTTAAAGCTCTCACATCAGGTAGCCTAAGAGAAACAGATAAAATATACCAAAACTAGACTGATAAGTGCTGGTATAAACCACTGATCATATTTCATAATGTCATGGGAATTAAAAGAAATGCAGTTAAACATAAAAATATATAAACTGATGGTCACACATCTATTATAAGACCTCATAAATGAAAAATACTACTCTCTTCTGTACTTGCTCTCCGTATTAGCCAGGCACTGTTTATAAATGTTCCAACAAACTCAGGAAGGAAGCTACTTATAACTTTTTTTTTTTTACTTTACTTTTTTTTGTTTAGTGGATACCCCAAAAATTTGAAGCCAGAAGCGAGCAATCAGTATCTAATGCAAAAATACAGCATTAAGATGGATGACTTTATTAGAATTAGCTAGCTAATACTGTAACCCCCCCCATTAATTTGTAATCTGTTTACATACACAGAAGTTTAATGCAACCCCAGCCTTAATGTTATGATGTTTTACAAAAAAGTGAGACAATAATGGGCTTATACCGGAAATGATTTTTTTAATCAAGAGGAAAGAAAAATGACAGTACAAAATAGACAATCTTTCTATACATATACATGGTAGGAAATGTAAAGGAAAAAAATAAAACATACAGGTAAATAATAAAGAGTAGCATGAAATAAGGATTTCAATGTCATGTTTATAGATACAGAGTTACTGTAAGTCCAGTTAGTTAAGAGTTACCAATACACATACTACTGAATGCATCAAGGCACGTGTGTGTTGTGTATTTTGGTCTTGGAGTTACTATTTACAGTGTCTTTCTTTAAGAAAAAGGTAAAAATGACATCAGTAATAAAGGGAATTAAGAGTGAGGCAACACTGGCCTCTACATAAGACAAAAAAAAAAACAGCCACTGGGAATAAAATACAAGAGAGGTCATTTACAGTATCTGACGAACAAACACAGCCACACACATACACACGCCCTCACACACACATACACTATATGGATGCACGCAACATGGCAAAATGTCTATGTATGTGCTAGAGCATATGCAATCATCGACATTCACACACATTCACTCACTGTCACATCAGACATTTTCTTCATAGACACCACATGCACCTTCTGGGCACGCTGCTGAAGAGAGACACAGCATATTGTTTAAATGCCGTCACTTGCTTTAAAGAATACTATGACAAACACTAAATGAATGACAGACTTCTCAGTTGCACCAATGACACAACACCAATCCTCAATAAAACACTTCCTCGATGATTCCTACTGGAATGGAGCAGTAGTGCAACAGCAGTGGGACTCCTGCGATGGCAAAGTTTTCACTTTTGGTTTTCACTGTTCTTTTGTTTAATAGAAAAGCTGAGGCCTTCTGTTGGGCAAAATGATGCCCAGGGTCTGACTGAACACTCACATCGTTTCCCGTCTGGATGATAAACTTACGAAAATTCTTTCCGCCATTCAAATTATAATATATTGTGAACCCATTTCACTTTAGATTTTCCAAAAGCTGCATTTACATTGCATTTGCATTTATCTGAAAATCAGATTGTGCTGCTTTGAATCCAATCATGGATGTAACAACTCCAAAAAGAAAAGCTCTAAGGCCACAACTGTCAGACAAAGTTACGTAAAGGGCAGACAACTACACAAATATTAATTTCCTAAGTCTCAGTTTAGTTAGAAAGTTTCAGTGTCTAAAAGCTTTTTTTGAGAATTTTTTTAAAACATCCTGAGACAACACGTCTAAAAAAATACAATCAACTCCATTTTAATTAAAATGCAAATTTAAATGTTTAGACTCAGCTTTTTTTTTATCTACTAACATTAGTACTGGACATCAAAAGCCTGAACAGATCAAAACTAATATGCATGAAAAATGCACATCATTTAACTTTGTTTTGCTACATAATAACTTCCTAACTAAGAAACATGATATTGTTATTTTTACTTAGGAACACAGAGCCCTACAAGCCTGGATAGCAGAGCGCTTAGGATTAAACAACATGACCTCTGCTGCAAACATCAGCTTAAGTAATGGACTGACATGTTTAGCATCATATTGTCTAGGTTGATTCTGACAAGAAAAGCTGCTACTAAGCAGAGCTGCACAGAGGAGTCTCGTATGGAAAAGAAAAAGCCTCAAGTTTACAAAAAACACCTTAAATTTCCTTAATTAGACTGTGATACAGCTGAAACTCCAAAAGTGATTTTTAGGATGATGGAGACAGCATTTAAACCAGACCACAGCACTGTATTTATCATCAAAACAAACAGCACACAAAAGCCTACATATATGATCCACAGGTTCAAACAGCGTCTTTTCAGAGTGGAGTCACTGTCAGAGCAGTATTTATACTGGTCCCTTGTATTGCTTCCTCACAGTCCCATTGCCAAGTGCAGGCTGTTTTTAAGGCATTTTTCTTTGGGTGATGTCCATTAAGTGCATTAACATTATTGCTACTATAGAACAATACAATGGTCCTCAGTGGTGCCACGGTGGAATGAACGCTCCTTTAGTCTTGGATATAAACAATTATACACAGTAATGAATACTAGTGGTACATCAACAGTTCATTATTGCATTGCACTGTACATGTGTGCGTGTGTGTGTGTGAGAGTATATGTATATGTGTGTGCATCTAAGACACTGAACAGCAGTGGAAAATAATCCTGCTCTTTCAATCTTGCCTACTTTTTGGGTTAACTTCATAAGAAATAAACTTTACAGTTTACAGGCGAACACGTGTTCTCAGAGTGAGTCAGGGACTTCATAAGACATCTCAGATGAAGAGTGGGAAAAGCATAGCAAACACCATTTTCTCCAAATCTCCAAAAATAACCTATTAAATAACCAGAGAGGAGCTGTTTTTTCCCAGAGCTTTGGAAATTCTTATGGTTCACATTATGGAATGAACAGTGCAATAAAACAACAATTTGCCTCTTCTTTGTTTCTACAAAACCACAGTTGTCCATTTTTTGTCTTCATTTTCTCTTTCCTGTGAGTCCTTTGTTGTCTTCTTTTAGTGGTTAGACTGCATGTAATGACATCATTAAAATAGACCATCGTGTCTGCTCTTCCATATTCTTTCTTTGTGATGTGGTCACTTATTCTTGTCGATATTTTTGCATCTTTATTCATCAGGTGTAAGCAAAGGACATGCTTTCACCTCATGTCACAGGTTCACTCTGCCATTTTTGAGCTATTTTACATCCCATTTGGTTCGCATTTGCTTCAACTTCAACGTGTAAAACAAAGTGGCAGAGGAGAAAGGAATTTATAATCCGAAGTCCTCCTCCTTCTGAAACCTGATGTTGGTCCTCATGTTAAGGCAAAGATAAGGCAACAAAACAGCCACTGGTACACAGAGCTTCAAGAGGGATCAGAGCTCGACTCTGCATCTGAATTCTGTCTGTTCTTCAAAGGTTTGTGGTCACAGAGCTCTGAACACACACGCACAAAATCCAATGTCAGTCAGGACACATTAAGAGTCTGTTAAAATCGTCTGGTATTGCTCTTTGGTGAGGTTTCAGAGGGTTTCCTCGTTGCAGGTAGTGCATCTGCTGGTTTCAGCTGAGTGGTTACCAGTATTGAGGTGCTCATTCGGCAGCTCTGTAGAGGTTCAGCTTTGCGTGCTGTTGGACGTGCATGTGTGTGAATAAGGCCGATGGTTGGGCTCAGTGTCATTACAAACCCCCTCCCTTCATGGTCATGTGGCAGTGTGAAAGATCTGAGGCTACAGTTGGGGCCCAGGTCCTTAAGATGAGTTCAGTGAGGTGATTGGTCAGATTCTTCTACATGGAGTCGCTGTCATGCTCCATTGGCTCGTCAGGGAGGCTGGAGGAGAGGTTGAAAAACAGATGTGAGTGGAGAGTTGAGACAGTTGGTGCCAAAGAGAAGTGTGAAAGTGTTTTTTTCTCTTTGCCGGGTTGCGTGATCATCTGTGTGTGTGCGTGTGTTTGTGTGTTTTATGCACCTCTTGTTGGACAGGACTGCCACAGAGAGCGAGGCCAAAGCATTGACAGCATCAGTTTCCTCACAGTCTCTTCTCTGAGCAGCCAGGTAGGACAAACCCACTGATCCACTGTGAGCCTTCACACTCTGCCAGTACTGACCTACATCAGCCACAAAAACAAAGGTTACTGATACTGTTTTCATGCAAACATCCCGCTGATATGGATCCTAATTTCAGCAGGATGAATAAAGACCAAAGAAAGCCCAAAACAAATAACAGAATTATAGTATGAAAGTGTTAGTGCTGCTCACTCTGTATCTGTATGACAGTCTGCAGGGAGCGGACTGCATTAGCGTTGGGCTTCTGGAGCAGGACTTCTTCTGCCAGCGGGTCCTACAAGACAGAGTATTACAATTTACCCTGTGTTCAATAAAAAATTCTGTCTATGAACTTCAATTTCTCCAACCCATACAGCATGGCTTGTTTCATCTTAACCTTGTCTGCCTGTGTGTATGTGTGTGTGTTTGAAACTTCAAGTGTACAGCTGAGACCAAATGAAAAATAAGTTTAAAAAGATGGGGATGGCCTAAGCAAGAGCACAGAGAGGTAGGGAACATAGGAAGGGGGCTTTGACCTTTTGATAGTCCACAAATTCAAATTACACTAAGTTTGACAACCAATTCAGGACTGCAGACAGATTCTTCCTCATCTTTTGGGGAAAAAGATTAGCCACTCCATTACCCAGCATGCCCTTACCTGTATGCCCAGGAGTGCACTGACACAGGCTTCAGAAGCGTCACAGATAGCTGTGAGGTCGTGACCGCCCTCAAGGGCCAGAACCAGACGACCTCCTGCTAGAGACATCAGCTGGCGGGTCAGGAAGCTGAAACCTGCAGGAGACAAACACAAAACACACAAAACGCATACAGAAATGTTAACATGTAGTCTGAACAATGATAATAAAGCCAGACAAACTTATTTTAAGGCTCACCAAATGGCATTTGCTATAGTTTCCAATATTCTGCGTATGTTTTTACCTTGTGGATCCTTCCAGAGCAACATACCCAACTACTTATTACTGTAATTATGGTTACATCAGTGATGCAGCAATGTACGATATAGGGCACAACTCCTGCTCTTTGGTTCATGGTTGACAGGAGCTGTAATAATCTATTAATAACTCTAAATACCCACAGGACCATAAAGTGAAGTTTTTTCCTGCTAAAAATGAGGCCTTGAGGTAAAAACTGGAGGGCACACTGTGCAGTCTGTGGCGGGGAACTGTGCTTACATTTGGCGGAGACCTTGTACCCTCCCAGAGGGGCGGGGTTTCCCTCGGCAGCATCAAACCCGGCTGACACCAGGACAACATCCGGAGAGAACTCCTGGGCGATGGGCATCACCACAGACCTGAAGGGACACAATCACACAGGTCACTGTAAGTTTATGGGAAGAGATATCTGTGTCACTACTGGCAGCCAATGGAAGGTGATACAGGTCATGCATTAAACAACATTTTGAAGGATAAGGCCAGAGTTTGAGTTTATTTTTGGTCTAGTCTACTGAAGGTTTGGCTGTCACTCTGGCTGTCACATGCTGCAGCTGTTTATGATAGCTTATTAAAGCGGACAGAAATACACTACTGTTAAGACAAACATAATACAATGGTTTAAATTACATGTGGTTGTAGTTGTTTTTTCTGATATGTGCGTATTTAAGCCCTAATTATATAGCTCAACTTGGAGAATAGAGGGAGAGGAAACTGGTCATTTAATCACAGTAGGAGAGAGTTCCTACACAAGTTTCAATGATGACATGGCAAACCTGTCCTCTGCCATTCAACATCTTGCCATTGATTCTATTCCGCTGTACTCCAAAAACCTTTAACACAATGCTCTGCCAAGTCATCCCAAAGCTGCACAAGTGCACACACTGCAGTCAACACTGGACTGCTTAAGTGAAACTGTCAAAATCAACACTTCCCATTTTCAAAGTGAATAAAGTGTTAAAGTTGCTTTATTGACATCCCCACTGAGACATCACTGAGTTGTTTTTGACATTTAAAACCTCACAAGATGTTAAGGCAGCAGAGTTGAATTGCTGCTGACATGCATAGATGCATTTGAATGTTGTGTTAACAGGAGTCAATATAACAAGAGGAAGAAATCCACAAAAAAAAATCATATCTGGACCTGACAGAGGCATATTGTCCAAAGAATGATACTGCATCCTTACAACCAGCTGCAGTGTAATTTAGTTAACTTGCATATATCTATTTCCGTCATGAAGACCATGAGCAAAATGTAGCCGTTTCAAATCAAACCTGGCATTTCTAAACTGGGCAGTCGTCTGATGATGACACACAGTCTTGATCAAATTTTAAAAACCAATTAACATGACAAGTGAAACCAACATGAAGCCTGGATCCCAGCAGCTAAAACAGAGCTGACAAAGGACTTTTTGTTTCTGTGTTGGAGAAGCTGCACAGCCTCCAATGAGACGAGTCTGCCTGACAGAGTCGTTCTGTTTTTGTCAGCTCTTACAGCTGCCCAATGTTGTGTGTGGACTTTAAACAGATGAAGAGTTCCTTAATGCTATTGTTTTTAGGAAGAGAGCAGTGCTGTCCAAAGGCAGACAGAGGCTCAGCCTTGCAGCCCGATGATGTCGGCAGCTTTCAAAGACGGAGTGTGTGAGTCTGTTTCCCATTAGAGGCTTGTCACTCTCCTCACGTCATTGACAACACAGAGAAAAGAAGAAAAACAGTCCATCTGGGATCCATTTACCTTCATTATTCTGCCTGCGGACTTTGGAGACCTCCCTCCCTCCCCTTCATACACATATACACACACGCACGTATCCAAACACATACTGCTATCATGACTGCATGCAGATGGACAACATGAGCTCATGGACACAAATGAGGACACAGAGATAAAAAAGCACATTCCAGCATGAGCAAATACAGGCAAAAACACAACACACAGACGTATACAATACACTGATCACTTGTCACACACGTACTGACTCAATCACACAAAGCGGAAATAATTTTCCAGTGCTTTTCTTCTTGTGGGGGTTGTATTTTGATACATTAATATATTTCAGTGTCTTAAACAAAACTTTATCGGTCACGTGAATAAGGAGCACAGCATGCACACACTCTTTACTCTACCCACACATACGCACACCTAACCACAAAACTCAATCCCACCTCCCCCTGTAGACCCATTAAAGCTGCCGCGCTCCCCCCACAGAGAGGAACAGCAGACAAACTAATGGAAAGATGGAGGGAAGGAGGGAGGGAGAGCGTAGGAGAGGAGGGGCCGCTTATTAAAGATCAATCAAGGGAGGAGAGGAAGAGGGAGAATGTGTGTGTGTGTTTGTGTGAATGCACGTGTGCATGTGCATGCCTGTGTGTGTGTGTGTGTGCATGGCGGTGGTGAGGGTCAGGGTGATGGAAAAGAGGGAGGGTGAGGGTGAGGGGTAAGGTGAAAACACAACAAAGCCTCCCTCTGAAGTTGAAGCACTCAAAAACTTTAACCCATAAAATTTATTCCATTACATTTTTTTTTTCCACGGACCATTTTGCAAACTTTACTAATTACGAAGAGGATGCATGGTGTGTAAGTGGTGTGTGGGAGGTGAGGGGCCTGTTAGATTTTGACTGCATGGAAGTAAAAAAATGCTACTTTGAGTTGTTAAGTGCCTCCTTATTAGGTCCTAAGAAGAGATTATGTGGACCTACAGGCTAATCATCATAATAATATAACTCCCATAAGAAATTGCCTTTCAAAACAACTCAAAATATCAGCAGTTATTCCCCCTCAGTAAATGCAGCCCAGTTATTTATTTATTCTGCACCTTTGCTCTTCACATTACATTGACAGCACAACTCTTGACAACAACATACATTATATAAGATCAGGTTAAAGGGAAAGGTCTGTTAATTTTCACTCAGTTAAAGTCAAACTGAAGCATAAATGTAAGTCTGTTTCCCCTGGTCCTTTCAGAGCTTGCTCAGGGTTGACGTCCATTGATGCTATGGGTCTATAAAGCTCATGTTCTCCCTTTCTTGTTCATATAAAAGGAAATTTCTTTTTTTTTTTAAATCTTACTGCACCAGTAAGAATTTTTTCTACCAGTGAGTTTCTGTAGCATAACTTGCAAGTTTGAAATCTTTGATTCAAGATTCTCACATCAAAGACGGAGTGACTCACATCTTATCTGTAAATACAGATAAGATGTGAGATAGAACTGATTGGACATTCGTGTATAACGTTTTGATGTTGTAAGCTTACACCATCTGGAACATCAGTCGAACTGCAAGAAACAGAGAATTTTTTTTTATTGGATCCACATCTGAATACTGGGCCATACGAATGGCATTAGTTAATAAAAATGATACTTCACATCAGTTTTGTTGTTCCCATTGAATTTAAGGAGGCACATCCCGCTCAACTTTTCCTGGATCTTATTACTTTGGGGACTGGCTCAACTCAAGTTTCTGAAACATTTTCTGTTTTATATTTGAATAAATAAATAAATAAAATCTGTATTTGTCATGATATCAAGCTGTGGAAGGTACAAACCTCCCTCTTTGAGTACTCCATGGAGAACAGAGTAACTCCATGGCGCACAAAAACTTTAGGGAGGTCTGTCACCATGAAAACAAAACACCGAGGCCAGCATTACCTCGTCCGTTGCGCTCATAACTTCTCTGAAAACATCAAATGTTACACAATTCAAAGCTGCATTTAATTCTTTTATTTTTTAGATTTGAAGACTCTGACTACAACCCCATACTGCATTGCACTAACAAAAGGACAGCATACATATAGTTCTGTATTTAAATAGATGCATCTTGTGTGCATGCCCCCAGCCCACCCACCCCCACATATGTTGGCATCTTTGCTACTGTGTCCCTTTTCCAGTAACCATGTGGTTGCAGCAGCTTCCTTGGTGTTGGTTGCACCAGACAACCAAAAAGCCCACACTACTGAAACTTTATTGGGGCTAAACACCCACCAATCACAATTATCCAACCCACAAGCAGGAAGTAACAGTCCGCAATCTGTCAAACACTAAACCTGGAGACCATTTACTGTAAAACATCTGAAGTTATTGGAAACGGGGTGCCCCAGACACATGCTCTCCAAATGACAAGGATTAATAATTACGCAAGAAGTACGTCAGAGGCAACATTTAGTTGATCAGAAGTTCTGCTTGAGTGTGTTTGTTGTGGTTCAGTGCAAAGGAAATGACAGAAACTGTGTGATTACAGTTCCACTGAATATCCTGATCATGATCAATATGAACTACAGCACTCACGGTGGCAAATCTATTTGGACAGGGAACTCACTGTTTTATTTGTTCGGCATCTAATGTATCAGATTTTACAATTGAGCCGAGTATTAAAGACAGATAAACTATCTGCTTTCAATACGCATTGCACAAACTTTTAGAACATTCTGAAACAGAAAACAAAATCTATTTTCGATCACTCTTTCCATCCTTAATGAAAAAGAGCAGCAGTAACAACATTAATAACTGGCAGGACACTTGGGATGCCATGGTGATGAAATTTTCCCACTGGTTAATAAACTCCTGACAACACCAGCGTTACAAACCATAATCAGCAGAGTGCTGTGTTAGATACTGCTAATTGAAACTGAAAATGTCCTGTTGTTTATCACCGACAACCAAGGAGACATCCATGTTTCCATTAATGTCCTGCGCTAACCTCACTTACTTTGGATGAAAAGGTTAAAAAGCTTTTTTTGTAAACTAAACCTAAGAACCAATAGCGGTCAATAGTGTGTTTAAAGAGTCTCTAAAACTCCTCCAAGCAAGAAAACATCAAACATGTAAATGGGTGACAAATAAAAGGGGAGCATTTGAAGCACTGAAGCTATTCCAGAGGCTCCTGGTTGGACAACTCAGACACTAAATGTTTGTTTTTTTTCCTTTAATAAGTCATCCATCTGTATATTTCACCTCATCTTGTGAGCTTGTGTTGCAGTGTTTGAACAGAGGAGTGGCTGACTCTACCTGAATGCAGCGAGGTACTCAGCATCTCCCATAGGCGGGTCCAGTCCTCCTGTCCATGCCACGTTCACATTGAAGCCCTCACCTGCTCCAGAACCAACCTAAACCCAAAAATACATGTTGCATTTCATTTCTTTGCATAGACAGGTAGATGGATTATCTTGCTCAGCAACACAGATTTAAACAAATTTGTTAGTAAAGTTTGAGAGAAAAAAGCCTTATGTTTGCACAGAGAATGTCTTGGAAATTTTACTTTAACTAAGAAAAAGTTTAGGTGTACCCAGGACATTACCCACCTCAGCTGGTGACCCACTGCCTGGGAAGAAGTTCCCGTCATCATAGCGGTGAAGGGAGATGTAGAGAACACTCGGGTCGCTGTAGAACACTTCCTGGGTGCCATTACCATGGTGAACATCCTATCAGCAGAATAAGAGCAAATTTAAGACACATGATAATATTACTATTGAGTAAAACAGAAACATTGTAGGTCTGTATTTGATATTATGTTGGGTTATCCTTAGTGTAAACAATAATAAGAATAATGGAAGAATGGAAACACCAACATGAGGTCTGAAATAACGAGCTGTCTTACCCAGTCGACAATAAGAATCTTGCTGACACTGAGCTTGTGTTGGAGCTGCTTGGCGGCTATGGCCACTGAGTTGAAGTAACAGAAACCCCTGAAAAAAACAGATAAAAGAGAACAACGGGAGTTAAAAGACAGCTTTGGGGAAAGTAAATACTGAATGTCTCTCTTACATCTCATTTCTTTTGCTGTGTACAAAAAATACAGTAAGTATTCATCTTCCTTATTTTGTCCCTTTATCCTCCCTATATACACCTCATCATTATATCTTTCACAGAAAAATTAAGAGTGCAGCAAAAACAGGAAAACTGTGTTTAAGCTAAACAAGTCAATAAAAACACACAAACAAAGCTACAGACACACTTACATTGCATTGGAGGGGTCAGCGTGATGCCCTGGCGGTCTGACCACAGCAAAGCCATTCTGAGCGGAAAAAGAGGATACCTTTAATCAGTGTTTCACTGGATATGAGTTATTTCACATGTACTGTTAAGCAACTTTTAAAATGTATATGAGTACAGCGTTGGTACACATAAAGGGAACTGGTACTATTTAAGATTTGTTTTCACTTCATTAGGTAGCAGTTATTTATCACAATTTATAAACCATATAAACTGTGAAAGATTCTTTTTGACAGATGATTTATTTTGACTTAACTGAGTATAAATCTTCTAGCTACATTAAGTTGTGTGTTTTTTATGTTTTTGTTTATATCCAAGAAACACAGAGAAAATACAAGGAATAAAGTTCGACCTTTTATGGAAATACAAGGAAAAAGTTAGACCTTTTATAAGTACACAAGATGAATGCAGTTATGGCAATGTAAAGACAATGGAGACCATGCAAGATACTTATTATGTTGTCTTGTCAATTAGAATATATAGTACACATTCCTTGTGATATGTATAGCTCAAAAACAGAAGTGGTTGTACTGTGGTTAAAGTGTAATGGTGATGTATTGTCGCTGCTCGGTGCAGTGCAGAGCCTCTGGCACTGTTCATTGTTTTTCATTCTCACCGCCTTGATTTTTATCTTTTTGTTTTTGGTTCGGTTTATTTTGTTTTGGACTAAAACTGTCTGGATTGAAGCTGGCTGCTATAAATATTTTCTGCAAATTGTATTTTTACATGTGACCATTTAGAAAAAAAAATCATGTTTGTGCCAGACTTTTAATCATTTTAAGGGAAAAGGGAAGAAAATCTAGGCCATGATGTGACAGGAAACTCTTTTCTGTAACCCGTTCATCTTTGAAGTGGGTTAGTAGTTCCTCAAGGCAGGGTGAGGCACACTTCTCTGCCGGATGTATTTCTGAGTTGACGTGTCTTTCTTAACCTTGTAGTTGACATACAAAAACAAAACACTGCCGGCTGAGGATAAAAACTCACATTAACTTCACAATAACTTTAAGTTCCTAACATTGTTTTGGTCCGTGAACCAGTGTCTTAAAATCAGGGTCTTTCCGTAGCTGGGCAAAAAACTGCTTTTCATGCCTTCTGGCAAGCAGTTGGGCAGCAGAGGTTTGGTGTAGGGGTTCCGATTGTATTTTCACATCACGGCAGTAAAAATATCAAATATATGAAAATAGTATAACTGTTTATATTTTTTTGCATAATGGCATCCCTTGTCTTCAATCTTGCTTTGTTGTGTTCTTTGTTAGTAGTTTATATATATATGTACATTTTATGGTCATTTATGGTGCATTTTTGTAAGGTGAATGGGTCTTTCCCTTTTGCTGAAAAAGTTTGGGAACCCCTTGATTTAGAGATTTGACTGCTGGTGGTAATTTTTTGACTCAGTCTTTTTGGTATCAATTCAGGTGCACAATACAAATCTCTAACAGATCTATAAACAACAACAAGACAGAACTCTTGATATGAGGAACACTAACGATATGAGGAAAAGCAGTTTGGAGAAGTTAACATTACCTTTAGATGTCTTTCATATCTGTATGTTTACAATTGTTATGTATATTAAAGCATCAAAGAGCAATATGAGCATATCTACACTATATGATCAATATTGTTAGTAAAAAAAGGTACATAGTGCATCTTAATTCGTAGCTAAAGTTTGAATTTTCTATATCACTCCAATGATTTGTGCTGACAGTGCTAAAAGTGAGTGGGGAGCCTCAGACAATCCACCACCATTATAACAACAAGCTGTCTCAAGACATTTCACTGTGGGGATGACTGATCTGTGGTTGTTTCACTTGTTGTCTCTTACCTTTAGTTCTCCTTTGGCCACTCTGAAGGCCAGCTCGACCACGCTTCCTGCTGCCATGCGTGATGCTGTAGAGGTGTGCGACTCATTCCACGTGGTGTCATTATCAACCTGTAACCAAATGACAGAGGCCACTAAATGACACAACAAACAACCAGCAACTATAATGAAAATATTTTAAATATCTGTTCCATGAAGCCTGACCATGTCTGAAATTCCTCTGGGACGATAAAAGGAAACTGAAGCCTTTCTCTGGGGCTTGGATAACCACATGTTCGGCTGCGACTCGAGAGTAAAAATGTCATTTTTACTCTCTCATTTTAGGGCCAGATCCATATTGCTGGTAATTTTCCTTCCCATTGTGTTTTTCTCCCTCTCTGTTTGTTCACAAACTGGCAATACTGTCCATCTGGCTTGGACAATGAAATCCGAGGCATTTCTTTTATCCCTGGTCATGGACATGTTGTTCTCATTAGACTGACTTGTCATGGTCTGACACGGACTGTCAGGCTAACGTTGGGCCAAGCCAACTCTCTTTTCCTCTTTAATATCCTGTCTTTCTTGTAATTTTCTCTCACTTAACTTTGTTGCTTTTCTTTGAAACTCTATCATCTTTCATCAGCACAGTGATTGTGTTGTATAATGTCTCTTTCATTAAGAGCTTTGGAGAATGACAGCATGATAAAAATAGATCTGTATACATTTATGTGTGTGTGTTTTTCTCTTACCCCAACACCTCCACATGGTAACATCACAAACATCCTTTGAGAGAGGATTCCTGAGGGCACAAAAAAATAAAAAACACTGCATATTTAGACATTAATTTAATTACACGTCAGTTTCTTTTTTTAACTTAATTATATTATGTTCAGATGGCGATTGAAAAGAAACGCCATATGGTGACCTGCACAATCCACTGGTTTTCATGGCAAGGAAATGGCAAAAAAAAACAAACCTAAATGAGACTATGAACCACCATCACGTGTTTGTAATTTCTTTTTAACTTTATAAACATAGTTCAAGGACAAAAAATATGTAGCCCTAAGTTGATTCTTGTAAGGATTGTAAAACAAAACATTCCTATATAGTTTTAGTTGTGCAGTTGAGAAGAGCTACACATCTGGAACACTGGTTGGTATTGATGTTCCTGATTAAATCACTACTAAAACATCTTTTATGTTCACTATGAAAGCACTTGAAAGTGTTTTGAAATGACATGGTTTGGCTTGGACTTAAGAATACAAATGTACAAAGCTATCAGTCTGGGGTGAAGCGTACCGGCCAGTTTGCGGTTATCCAGTTTGAGTCTGTTCAGCGGGTTGGTGCCATAGAGCAACACATGGCGCTCTGTATGGACTGACTGCAGCTCCTCCAGAGTGGCTTTACGACCTCGAATACTCTGTATGAACAGAACATTTGCATTTGACTTTCGAATCTCTATAACTTTTGATGCTAAATAAAGGGAAAATAGCTTCCTTTTCTTAAGACCAAGAACGTGACATGAGATACAGAGTGATATGCCCACTGAAAATGTAGAAGCAAATGTATATGCAGGCTAGAAATTTCTATTTCTAAATTTTAGACAGAAAACTCAAAACACATTTTTGTAGGTCGTAACAGAATGAAATACAAATTAAATAGTATATTGTTAACTCAGTTCAACTCTATACCAACAAATAAGACTAATAATAATACAACATCAATGACCAGGAAAAACGTCACATTCTAAACTTTAATGGTGCTATATTAATCTAATCAGAGTGTGTGTATCCATGTTGCTTTGTGTCATACCTCGCACTGTCCCCTAAGGCCTCTCTCCTGTAGTCGGGACCAGATGCTCTGTATCCTCCCTGCATGCTCTGGGTGGCTGCTGTTGTCTCCACATGTACACTGGTGCTTCAACATCTGAGAGTCATACACCAGGCCTGTACATACATACACACAAACAGAAATGTTCTTAATATACAGTATTTTCACACTAGCACTGTAACTCTCATTGATGACCCTCGACTATTTTTCTAATGAGCAGCATTAAGCTTCACCTGGAATTCTCAGATTTAATTGTATTTTTTGCTTTTTTAATTTCATTTCAAGGGAATTTAAAAAAAAAATGTATATGTAACATTAAGGTTGTAAGACATTTACAGTAGGGCATGTAATGTCATGTTGATTTGTTTGTTTATAAGTGAGGTCTTCTTGGGACAGCCATTTATTTATTAATTTCTTTCAAATGTACATGTGACATTTAGCTTTGCTGCTCAGTGCATGATGCTAAGAAGTATGCAAAACATATTCTTTTTGTTCATGTTTAATAATTATTGAGGCATTTTATGCATTTGAAGGAAGCTATGATGGAGACATGACCTGAAATAAGGTTGAGAGATGGGGTTTAGTATACAGCAGAGGCCAAATTCAAACCAGGGGTGTTGTAGTAATATGGTCAGCCTCTTAACCACGAAGAAATCTGGCACCCTGTATAGTGCATACTAAAGCAATACAAGCACATTGGACTCACCGGTGGTGAAGCGTGGTTTGCTGCTGGTATCCTGCCCGGGCAGACTCAGAGGTTTCTCAGGCAGAGTTAGAGAGGTGGAGGCTGGTGATGACTGTGTACGTGACAGGGGACGATGGACACCCAGCCCACTACCAACGCCGCCACTGCCGCGTAACATGGGTACAGCCAGGGTCTCCATCTGTCGATGCAGCTGCTGCAGCTGCTTCTGCTGTTCCCATAGCAACGACTACGGAAAGAATGGGAATGATTAAGATGAAACACAGTCAAGTCAAAGAAATCATTCAAAGTGAGTGTCATAAACATTAAAAACGACAAAGATAAGTGTTTAGGGAGGCATAGAGATTTATTCAAAACCAGGGAAAATATCTGTGCTTATTGAGTTCAGTGCCACATATGCTACCCATATGAATGTATTTTGGTATGCAGCAGTACATCCTTCTCAGACTCACCAAGTGATCTGTATTCTACGCTGATATTTAGTGCTGGAAGTCACAGAACTTCCTCCAGCTTAATGTCAATAAAATCTAAGATTTATTTGGCTCCTCTGATCTGACCTGCACCGTCAGGAGAAGTCTGGGCTCTGTCAATATTAGGTATACTGTTTTTGAATCTGGAAGTCATTTTTTGACTTTCATCTCTTCCCTGTAAGTTACAGGTTACAAAAACATTCAAGCCCATTTCCTACATTTAATACTAATGAATATCACTCAAAATTTTGGTTCTTAAATTTTTAACTGATCTGATTTTTGTTGTTGTGAAGTCGTTCTAACAAAACCTAACTTTTGAGTTTGAGGTTTGTCTGAACAATTTTCTGAAGGAGTAATAGCTTAGCTTACAGTACAAGCACCCTGTCATCATATGCTGAAATAACCACTTTGATATAATGAGTGGTTGTCAAACCAAAACCATGAAACAGCAACTACAGCCAAGCAAGCACAAGTGTGATGATGCCATCTACAGGACTGTTGGAGGAAGAACAGGGTCATGGTTTCATTTAAGTTTTCTACCTACTTTCCGTGTGTGTGTGTGTGTGTGTGTGTATGTGTGTCATATGTGTGAAACTGTGCTGTGTTTGCCAACCTGGTTGAGTATGAGTGCATGTTGCAAGTTCATTTGCTCTTCCTGGCTCTTGGATGCTGTTGGCTCCACCTCCCTCAAAGACTCCGACCTCACTCTGCTCTGATAGGTTGGCTCTGTGGGTGACGAACCGCCGCCGTCCTCTGAGTCCATATCCTCAGAGGGGATCTGATGCAATCTGGGCTTCTCGCTGGACTTAGACATCAGCTGCACATGAACATACAGACACATTTAAATTAATTACAGCACACAAGGAGACAAATATGTGCTTGCACTTATTCATTAAGATGAGGACATGATGACACCAGACGGCAGACTATGAAATGCAAACAAACTGCTGTGGTGCTAATGTAGTCTACTGGTGTTTTCCATTAGCTGTTAAGAGTCACCCTCAACGAAGCTTTGAAATGCTGACCAACCTTCACTCAAAAAATCTTGCCCCAGATACCACAAAATTAACCCCATTTCAGCATGCTTAAGTGGATCAAACAGGATGGGAACGGAGGGTAAATATGAGCAGCTGAGTGGAAAAAAAGATGCTTAACACATTGTGAAACTGTAGAATCTTTTTAAGGGCTACAACAACGAGAACTTTGGGATCATAAAATAGCCTAACCCCAACTTTTAATATTAGAAGCATGAACTATCTTCTGAAGTTTGAAATGAGGCAAGAAAGAAATCTGAACAATTTACAGGTGTTGAAATAATCAAACTTTAATATCCAAATCAAAATGCAGCCTTTAGATTGTTGTGGTTCTCTTTCTGAAGATAGAGTGCAACAGGAAGCTCCAGAAATGTCCTCACTGTAAGTTAAGTTCATACAGGGTGCTTGTGAAACTGATACCTGTATTAAAAATTGACATTTAAAACCACTCCGCTGCCTGTAAGAGGCAGCGGTTTCACAGCTGCTGGGCAGGTGTAAATCTAAATAGGGAACCAAAATGTCCCAGCTAGAACGCTCAAGCTCTGTGCAATGGAGTCAGTCTGTCTTCTTAGCATCCTCGTGGATCAATACCCGCTCTCAGAGAACATACACCATCGTACCAGCACCCAAGAAAGCCCATCCTTCAGAGGCCAACCACTAACAACCAGTCACACTCACTTCAGTAGTTAAAGAAATCATAGAAATGTCTGGAAAAACAGATTCTCCACACCATCCAGCCAGCTGTCAGACCACAGCTGGGCCTGCACCACTTTGCCTTCAGGGCCAAACAAGGAAGCGAAAATGCTGGGGCACATCTCCTCCACTCCCTCCTCCAACATCTGGAATCTCAAGTAAACTTCATTTTCGTACTATTTGCCGACTTCAGCTCCACCTTCAACATAATTCAACACCACCAGATGACTGAGAGACTTCTACTTTTTAATAGCTTTACATGTCATCCATTTTCATTACATACTCATCAGCAACAGACCACAGGCTCTAGGAACCAGCATAATCACTAACAGCAGAGCCCCTCAGGGCTGTGTTTTGAGACCCTTCCATTACAGACTCCACACACATGACTGTGCCAGCTCTGCAACAATCACCACATATTTGAATTACTCTGACGACACTGCCCTTCCCTGACTACTTAGTGACAGTAACTGTTGCATCCTATCAACACTCCATTTCTCTTCACTTCACACATCGGTGCACTAATAGCTACCTTCAGCTGAACATTAGCAAGATAAAAGAACTGGTCATTTGCACATAGACACACCCAGTGCTAGACTGAACCCCACCTACAACCATAGCAACGACTTCAATGGGACTCATGGACTCACTGTAAACAATAAACTCAAACTCAAGTGTGTCACTACTGTCAAATAAATACTTTAACAAAGACGGCATGTCATAAGCAAACTCACAACACTGTGTTGCCCTTTACCTCCTGTTTAACCATCCTGCTGCACTCTTTCCCCTGTAGCTTCAACTTGTTAACCACCTCCAGTAAAAACAAACTCACACGTGCCCGCAAGTTGCCTCTAAAATGATCTCCCTACACTTAATCTCTCTCAATCATTAACCACCTCAATTCATTTCAAAAACTTTTGTCTCCTCTGAACAAATTGCACTCTTCTATACATCGCCTAAACAAACTACCTTGTCTTACCAACAGTGAAAACAAATATTCTTTTGGGACAGTTAAGACGATTCATATATCAGTCTGCTTCATTTTAATAACTACAGATGAGTGTGTTTCTTCTCTTCTTCATACCTTGCCCAGGTGGGTTTGCTGTTTGAGTCTCTCCAGTAGCTGTGTGTTGTGCTGTTGTTGAAGGAGATGCGTGTGAAGCGCCCGTGGGCTCTGGGGGAGGGGCTCTGAGCGTGTCCTGCTCAGGGGCTTGTGGGGCTGAGCACCTCCAGGGGCCAGGTGATCTAACTGAGGGGCAAACTGTAGCGGGACTTGGTCTAGACCTGGAACTGGTAAGAGGAGTATACAAATAGTCAGTTCAGTGTCTTCACACACACAGTTCCTCATAAAGTCTTTCATCATTAAATACCATTTACTTTAATTTTATTACAATTTGCAAGATATTTTGTGTCGCTGAAACTGGACAGAGGAAAAAGGACTGCACAAGTGGGTGGATATTATTCTAAATGTAACCACTTGGTGGTGCTATAACATTTCATTTAATAAAATCAAAAGACCTGAATGGCACCACTGTTTCTTTCAAGTCAATCAATGTTCATGTTTACATATGAGGTTAAGTACATTCAATCCTCTACTGAGATGTCAATCAGCAACAGAATGTAATAGTTAAAATAGTATTTCTTTATTCAGTATTTCAATATCCTTAACTATGGAGCTTTTGTCTCTGAGTATGTACATGCATGCACATGTTAACTGTATATGTATGTGTGTGGTGTGTGCATGTGTCTCACCAGTGAGCAGCGGAGTATGTACCAGTCCAGAGGGCTCCAGGATGATGACAGGCAGGTGAGGGTTCAGCTGCCCAGCCTGATCCTCTCTGCTCAGTGGGAGGAAGACAGGAGAGCCCCCAGCTGTGACCACTGGCACCCGGCCGACTTTCAGAGAGGACAGCTCCCCTTCAGCCTGCAAACAGACAGTTAAACAGCGTTACAGTACTACAGATGACATGGTATCTGACATTTTATCACAGCTCAAATCACAACAGAGAGTAAATATTCCAGCATGTTAACAGATGGTTAACAGTTTTGTCGTTGGAAAAAAACTCTCAAGCCACCTACATTTAGAAATACAGTGCTCATGGTTTTTAATGACAGTAATGTCAGCTTTTTAAGAGTACCATGCTTCCTTTATTTAATTCACTTCCTGTTTAAAACAGGATATTGTGGGAGGTAGATGAAATTAATTTATTTACTTCACTGAGATTTTTTAGTCATGGGATGTTGTGTTATGTAATCTTTGTAAGTTACTGCACAGTCGCTGCATATCAGAACACATGTCCTTTGGTCCTTTAATCTAGCACTGATTACATGGAATATCTTAGACAATGTAAGAATCTCTAAAAAGGAGGAGATTTCTTAATACCTTTTTTTAATAAAAATGTACATTTCATGATTTTGTTATCAGAATATGACTTTTTTATTTGACTATGACATTTTTAAAAAAGCTGATCATTTATCTCTGGGGGCAAAAATGATTCAAGAACACATTGTTGTGACAGACGTAAGTTGAGTGTTTACCCTGGCGTTAGCTGGTAGTCCCAGAGTGATGGTGGGCAGAGTGGAAGGACTCTGGATAGTGAAGTTTGCTAGAGTGCCATCTCTGAGCAGCAGCTTCTGAGCCTGTAAATGTCAAACATAGTCACTATTCAAAATTATACCACTAAATTGTGTTGAAAACAATACACTATGCACTACATAGAAACCACATAAATTATCAAGTAAGAAAATTGAACATTTAAGACCAGTGTTGATATTGTATCCTATAACAAAAACCTGCTCTTGCACAGACATAATTTGTTTTTCTTAAACTTTCTGAATACTTACTGCAGCTGTGACCAAATATCAGTGTTGGAAAAATACAATTCTACAGTCATTTAAACAAATGCAGTCTAATTAAACCTAAGCTAGGATTTCACCCTAGACTATCTTTACACCGGGAAATTATGAGTCAGACATCCGTGGCAGGTGTTACAGAGGTTGACTTGATGTGATTAAATGAATTATGTAAGAACAGCTGACAAACACTTAGAGCTCCCATACTCCTGTTTCACTGTTTTAAACATGTCATTACTCAGCGTCTCAGTACTGCTCATGTAAATGAAACTTGTTCAAAAAAATATTCATGTTTTTCTATCAACAAGACAAAAGAGCATTTTTAAATGGCAATAAAGAATATTTTTCCTCATTTTGATTTTTACTTTAATCATTATTTATTCTCTCTTTATCTGTCCAAATTTGTCATGATCTCCAATTTGGTGTAAAAACTGAAAAAAATATAGTACCCAGAAATTTTATTATCAACTAATGCTTAAGCTTGTTTTACCTGCTTACTGCTCTGACTCAGAAACACAATGTGACTGTGTGTGTGTGTGTGTGTGTGTATGTGTGCATGCGTGTGGGTGTGTGTATGTGTGAGTGTTTTGCTGACCTCATGTGAGAGGCCACCTGCAGATGGCAGTAGGCCATTCTCGTTGGGCAAACTGTCATTAGGAGAACTACAGCCAGAGACTGGAGTGCTACTGCTGCTGGGGGATGAGTCTGTTGAGAGACAGGCAGTGTGTAAGGGTAAAATATGATTAGATGAAAATACATCCCATTTTTATTAAGTGAAAAAACAAATCAGGAAAGTTCAACACCAAAATAGTTCAACTTAAAACTTACTTTAACTGGCACATATTTAATAAACAATACTGCATTTCCACTCTTATCCGTATGTGTTTGTGTTTGTGTGTGTATAGTTACCCAGTGTGTCGGGTACTCTGTGTTTGACAGTAGGAGGGGCACTCTCTTTGCGGGTGAGCGGACTCTTGCGTGTGTTTAGGTGTTTCTTCAGCTTGTGTTTCACCTTCAGGTTGGGCTCAGACGCTAAAAATCAAATGAATGTTGGTAATGAAAATTGATGTGAACAATGTAATACAATAACAATGAATCAACCCTTTTTACAGTGGATGAATCTTGCAAACTGACTACCTTAAATCTCAGGCAGAGGGGGCAAAATGAATTGCTGAGAGTATAAAAGGAAAATGTATCAGCTTTCTCAGTGTTATTAAATCAAAATGTGACCACTGTAGTAGTAGTGAACGAAAGTAAACACTACATCCATGAACAGTAAAAAAAACCCCCAAAACGTCCCACCCTAGCTTCCCTGTTGATCTTTGTCATTTGAATGACAAAATGAAAATAAGCATGACTTTCCTAAAAACTTTTACACAATATTTATAATCTATCACTTGAACTTGAAATCAGAATTTTATCATAAGTATCCTGAACATTGAAATCATGGTGCTCCAGGCCCTGAACTTGGTACAGGCAAAGTGTGAAGAGCAATGACGGATGCTTTACCTGCTCTGCGGAGAGGCGTTCCCTCTGGGCCCTCAGAGGAAGGCTGTGAGGGACATATGTCTAGAGGCTTGGAAGATAAACTGGGGTCTGGGCCCAGCTTTCTGGGAAAACAAAACACACAAACACAAAAGAGACACAAACCCTTAGAACAAACCACGTATGATACAAGTTTATTCAAAATTCAGTCAACAAGATTTTTTTTTAACTAGAGCTGCTGAGTAAAATTAGGCATGCATAATAATTAGTATATTCATGTGCATATTTAGTATTTTTTAGTGTTTCCTTGCCTTCCCTGTGCTTTATGTGTGTGTGTTTGTATTTTTTTAGTCACCTGTATGCTACAGGAGGTGCAGTCAGAGAGTTGGAGTTTGTTCTTTCCAGCGCTGCCTGTTTCTGTTTCTTGAGAATCACTTCCTGGAGTTTTTGTTTCACCAAGGAACTGGCCACTGCACCTGCCAATCAAAACACAAACAACCATTAAAAAAAACAAAATAAGAAATGACTCACTGACCGCTTTATCATTAAAGGAGGAGGAAGGAAAGGCAAAAAAAAAAACCCTTGCACCATATTTGTAGAGGACATAATCAGTAACTAATTATTAAATAAATGAAGTAAGTAAAATGGGAAGTTCTGGTAAAAACATACATGCCATTCATGCAAAGCTGAAAGTATGGATGCATTTTTGTGTGATGCAGGTCATTGGTTTGCCTGACACCATGTTTGCTGCAATGTCTGTGTGTCCATGTCTATGTCTGTGTGCACACAGAGGTGACAGGAGGTGCTGCAAGCGAATAAGTCAATATTGACCAAGTGACTTTATTTGCAGAGACCCATAGCTATATTTAACTCAACAGTTGTAGCTCCACTTATCAGGTTATATTTAGCTCTCCTTTTCAAACAGCTTTTAAAGAGGAGCGACAAAGTACAATTAAGATGAAAAAGATAGTGGACTTTTCTTTCTCGCTACCATTATAATTTTTTCTGAAGGTGTTGAAGTTAATTTGTATAAAGCTCAGTGGGTAAATTAAAAAAAAAACAAAAAATGTAAACTGAAGCTTGTAGTCACACGTTAGTATAGTAAAATGTAGGAATAGTAATCTACTTACTCTGTTGACTCTTGTCTTTGTGTTTTAGCTGCTGCAACTCGTGTTGTTTCTCATGGTGCTCCTGCTCTCGCCTCCTTTGCTCCATGTTAAACTTAACCAACAACACACACACACAGTTATATTTTAGTATCATGTATTGAGTATGACGTGTAAAAAATATGTTGAATATGTAGTGTGAAGCTATAAATTATTATTATTATATAATAATATAATATATTATTATTTTATATATATATACATAAACTTTATTTTTTATTCAATACTCCACAAGAAAAATCAGTCATTCTCTATGTTGATGTCCTTTACCCGTATGTGCTGGTGCAGTTGTTGCTGTGAGAAGGAGGTACGAGACTGAGGAGAAAACGGGGTGAGGAGTAAAGGTGGGTGAAGCGGGGTGAGGAGCGCCGTGTCCGAACCAGGGCGCATCCCCCGCTCTCCCACCCTGAGGTCCATGGGAAACAAGGCTGCACACGACACAGGTACTGCCACAGAGGAATCTGGGAAAAGAGGGTTGAGAGGCGTCATTTTGCTTCATCTCAACTAAGAGCAGCTGATTTACACAATACTCTGAGGGGAAACCCTACCTGAAAACAATGAGCATATGTAAATAGAAGCAAAATAAACCAGGGGTTTGCGGAAAACACGTAACCAGAATTACAGTTTACGAACAAACATAACAGGTACTTTGCAGTTGCAAAACTCAAAGCCAATCCTTTTCAAAAACATTTCAGAAACTCACTTTATATAAGCAAGCTAGACAGACAAAGCTGAGTAAACAAACTGGTATGTTACTGCTGCAGAGCAATCTAGAAAACGTTTAGTGTCAGACAAAGCAAACTATCTGAGCAAGTAGTCCTATGTTCCATCTGAAGATACTGCGACACAAAAAATTTTCAGTTGTTATAAAAACCCTTAACTGCAGATTTAGAGTCAGAAGAGAATGCTATTTAGTTTTTAGCTAACACCAACTAATGTAACCTAGGGAATAAGACGCATTTAGCAAGACTGTAAAAATGATAGATGCGTGTTTTAATTTCAGTTTAGAGGACTTTTCAACAAATTTCAACATCCACGGTATTGAGTAAAATAATCTTTGTAATACAATGCATTTAGCAAGAAAATTGGAACTATAAATGAAACTATTACTACATAAACAATGAAAGTGGGGCTACCGGACACTTAGCATGCAACAGCAGCATTATGCCTTGTCTTTTTGAGCTTTTTGTTTCAATCGCCTCGCATAAAATGTATTTTCTTAAATTTTCTGTAGCTGAGAAATGGTAACTAATATAGCTGCCAACGGGTGCTTATTAGATAATTTTTATGCAGGTGAAAAATGAGGTTGACTTAAAGTTTTGCATTCGAGTTAAGGAAGTTTGATGGGCTAAAAACAACACGTTAAGGGAGCTCTTTAGCAACAACTCAGACAAATGTTGCATGACAGTAATTACACTCATAACTACTCCAATGAAAATGAAATGAAATTTTTAAAAAAACTAAGAAGAAAACAGACTAACAGCAATTAAATGCACTGCTGACCCAGGGTCAAAATAAGGGTTTCTTAAAGGAAAATGAACCAAAAATAGTACATAGGTCATTTTAAAAAGCATGCACACAAACGCATGTACACAAACGCAAGTACACACACACACAGTAGAAATTTTACAACTCTCACTGCATATTAATCATCTCTATGAACAGTATGTCTCTTTTAGCTCATATCTAAACTTGGAAAACCCAAACACACAGTGTCAAAACTGTCTTTCTGTTTTAGATTGAACACTGTAATTCTCTTGGTATGTATGTGATGAGTGTAAGTCTGTAGCAGTCACACACAGTCACACTAACACACACACGCACACACACACACACACACACACACACACACACACACACACACACACACACACACACACACAC
>JAQNCA010000002.1:6698035-6712026 GCA_029783725.1 Acanthurus tractus | reverse complement strand
TTTTTCAAAGCAAGTTTCTCCATGAAATGTGGTGCCTGCATGGAGAGGGGTGATGCATTTGGTTTCTGGTTTGTTTCTGAGTAGTGACAGGTGCGATGGTTGAATGGACAAGGCACTATATCTGACCAACAATTTAACTACTGGATGGATTGCATAATATTAATTTATTCAATGCCATATTATTTTATCAATTATAACAAAGCTGAGAAAGAGTGCTTCTGAATGTTGCACAAGAGCTTCATTATTGAATTTTAATTAAAAAAAACAAAAACTTCATCGTGTTGTAACTTGACAGTAAAAGGTTTTTGCAAACAAAGTTATTTCCAGTCATGTTATGAATCAGCTGTGAACATACTGCTTTATTGCACCCTGCGGCTGAATTCTTTCTTTTTCCTGGTGCCGTCTACTACAGGGAGTTCAGAGGTCATAATCAGTTACGAACAGATGTCCTGAGGCTCAGAGCCATTCACGGCCTTGCCTGCGGACACTGTAGCACTGAGAACACGCGTTCATATCTAATTATTTTTCTGAATGTTTAACCCATCAGGAATGTGAAGTCTAATGGAACAACTGACAAGAACTGTGGAAATGCACATTGGCAAATCAGTGTTTCTTCCAGCTGCTTCAGTACAGCTGCTAAACAGTCAAGAGTGGCACTGATCATACTGGGAAGTTCCCAGTGCAACATGTGAAAGTCTTGCCTCACTTAGGTGTATTTATAACCTCATGTATGAGGTTTTAAATACATCTGTTTTTAAGATGCTAAGAATTTCTGAGTGATTTCAGGTAGAAAACTAAGTTTCATTCCCACAGTTCTTAAACCGGAATCATAATCACTACAGTATAGCTGCACATGACCCAAAAGTTAGGAATGTTTGAGTGTATCCTAAAATATTCAACATGGCAAATTACCTTCAGTATTTCTGCACATCTGTCCAAACTCTCGCTCTCACACACGCACAAATTCCTACTCTCCTTAACATCAAACACATTCTCCACATTTCCCAAAACAGATAAAGCCACTCAACACACCAGTTCACTCAAAAGGGTCTCCCCATTTATCTTTTACAACACACACACACACACACACACACACACACATCACAAGCAGTCACACAGATACCAGTACATCTTATCATCACATCCCACAACACAGTTACACTTAAAACCTAACACTTACTTGAAACCACAGTGCCCAATGAGGCAAAACAACATGGTAATGCCAACTCTTGCTCAAGTGTCTGTTGTTTAATCTCCTTTCACAAATACTTTGCAGCACTGTAAGGGAAATGATTTCAAATGAGCTAAACAATCTTGATGTAATCAGTGGTGAAAACAGTGGTAACTGATACATTGATAACATGCGGTAGTGGTGGAGAGATTGGTAGCGACAAAAGAACTACAATCAGGAGCAAAGACTTTTCTGCTGATAAAAACAAGAGTTGATATCTGCTTATCCTGCTGAGCTCAACCCTGCAGGCACAGAACTCTTAAATTGAACTCAGCAAACCCATTTTAAAAAATTAGTCTTATGATTGTGTCTTCTGCTAGATAAGAAAGGGAGTAATCAACACAGATTCCCAGATCACTTTTAGTTCAAATATATGTTTTCAAATCTAGAAAAGAAACCTTTAACAAATGCCTTAGAGTTCTATTAGTGGGGAAAAGCGTCTTCCCTCCATCATCAAAGATCGATCAGCAAAGAAATACAGCATATTGACAAGTCTTTCAGTTTCTGAAACTACAGGAGTATATTGAACAAATGGTGGAGAAAATTTGATTACAAATTTCTGTGTTGCTTTGAAACAGATTCAGAGATGCAATGCTGGGTTGTATGAACTGCTCGCAAGGAGAATTCTTACAGTTAACCTTTACAGTGAAGCTTCAGTGGGAAAACATTAATGAGCTGAAGTGTGTGTGTGAAATAAGACGTGCTGAAAGGAGGCCTCTAACATCTGTCTCCGACCTAACTTCATGTTGTTGTTTTGATACATCCTTCCATCCCCATCTCTATCGAGTATATATATTTATCCTTCTACTGTTTTTCTTCCTTCAATTTCTAAATCTTTCATTTTTTTGGTCTATGTTATTTTCTTGGTAAAAGTTAACACGGTCCAGGAAAGCAGCTTCATGAATATGCACAGTCACACTCGGCTGTCTGCACGGACAACAAAGGAAGAAGACATTAACATTCCTGAACATGCTCTGCACTCTGGTCAGGGATGAACACACACACACACACATACCCTGATATGTATACACAAAGCCACAGACAAAAAATCCATACATTAACAGCCATTATAGACAAATTCTCAAGACGCTGATACTGAAACATGCCACAAAATGGGTATTCATACTGATGTGCACAGTTAGGGAGCAGAAATAACATATAATAATGATCGGACATTTTGTGGCTGGAAAAACAATTACTGCTGTTTGTTGCACATGATCTTTTAAAATACACTTTTTTTCCAACAGCTGATGGATGAGTCAATTGACAGAACATTGTCAAGTCTGGGATAATCGTATCATATATCTATACACAAGAAAATTCTGCATAACAATTTAATTTTTGATTTTACTGTTATTTATGGTCAACCACTTTTCAGGCCTCAAAAATGTGACATTTCACTATTTTTCTTTGTCTTATTTGTTTTTATTGTCTTAGTGTTATATGAAAATCTTGGGTTTTGACAGGCAGACAAAACAAGCAGTTTGCCATTTTACATTAAATTAATTTTATATACCTAGTGAACAAACTGTAAATTTCTATTATAATGAACAACCCGTCAACAAAGCTGAGGCGCAACTAAGGCATGATATTCTGGTGAGTCGGTGGCAATAGGACGAGCAGTTCTTGGTTCCTTTCCTTTGCCCATGGAGAGGAGAAGCTCCGACTGATCCTGGACAAGATACGAGCAGAGGTAGAGGAAGAACACTGCAGTAAGATCTCTGGCATGTCCAAACAAGGAGCATGGACCAGGTGGTAGAAGATAGATTCCCGCAGAGTCACCTGGGCAGAGCTCTGGAAAGCAGAACCATCTCGCTTCAAGTTTCTCGTACAATTGGTTCATGATGTTCAAACAAGCCCAGCCAATCTACATACCTAGGGACTGGTAGACACTCCCGAGTACAAGCTGTGCCAGAAGAGGGGCACCCTGGAGCACATCTTGAGTAGCTGCTCAAAATTGCTAGGGGAGGGGCGGTACCGCTGGCACCATGACCAAGTGTTAAAAGCTTTAGCAGTATCCATCTGCACAGCGATCCAGCACAGCAAGACCCAGGCAGCCCCCAAACAGTCAATGACTTTCATTACAGTGGGGCAGAAAGCACAATATTACCAGCCTTACTCTACAGGGAGACTCCTCACCACTGCTCGTGACAGGCAGCTTCAAGTTGACCTTGAAAGACAGCTCAAGTTCCCAGCCAACATCACAACCACTTATCTCCACCCAGACGTGGTACTAACATCAGAGTCCGCAAAAAGAGTGGTTATCCTGGAACTGAAGAAGGGAAGACCGGATCGAAGAGGCCCACAAACGCAAGAGGGCCAAGTATGCAGAGCACAGTGCCGAAACAACGGCTGGAAAGCCCGCTATGAGCCAGCTTTGCTGGCCATTCACTTCTGCAAACCTTCAAATTGCTTGGAGTAAAAGGACTACAAAGGACTACCCTAACCCTAACCCTATCCATCAGAAACATCTTAGAGGCCGCAGAGAGGGCCTCGCGGTGGTTGTAGATCCGCGGAACATCACGCCACTTGGACACAAGCCGGGGACTGATCACCCCTGGCTGGGTCGCCCGGGCAAGGGTGTCTGAAGATTAAAGACCCGAAACACCCTATGACCCCAGGTACTTCTTGATGATGTGTCCAAGTAGCACCAAAAGGTGTATTCAAGCTCTAACAAATTCACTAATAATAAAAGGGGTTACTACACTTGATGCAAAAGTATCTGATCACAAAGGGTAGGCAGCATGAGAAATATTGCTATCCCAAACTACAAACTACTTCAATTCTGCAATAGCTGAGAACTGGCTTGATTCATAAAGTTTCCACCTACAATAGTACAAATTATTCTGTGCAACTGGTCGAATATTAAATTTGGCAGACATTACTTAAATATAAGCCAGATGCTGAATATCAGGTATTAGGTATTAATTCATTAAGCAAATTCTCTCTGTGTCAATGCAGGATCTAATATGTAAAGTTATTTATGAGCAATGGAGGAACATAAAAAAGACCCACTTGTGTGAATCTGATAAAGAGGCACAGTGTGTGATCAAAAGAGAAGATGTTACAAATCACTGCATGCATATCACTATGCATGTATGTACTTTCCCCTCATGACTGAGAACAAGTTTCCACCAAGCAAATCTTTAATTTGCAAAGTTAGCTGCACACATGCACATTTACTGTCCTCATCTCTGCTCTCTGCAGTGTTGATGCTTTTTTTGCACCATCTATAAGCACATCTCAAAAGGGCGTCTCTGAAAGCCTTTCCATGCAAATACAAAGACACACACACAACATACCCTGACAAGTGCACACACCCACAGACAGACAAACACAGACGCACATTAAATAAACATGCATTGTGTCTCACTCTCCCCCTACTTTAACGAGTTGTTGAAATTAGCCTGAATCTGTAAACGTCACTGAAGACCATTCATCACACACACACCACACACACCCAGAGTCAGATGTAAAGTCAGGAGTCCATCCAGATGGGAGGAGATCATATTACATGTGCACTAACAACAACAGGCTATCTGATCTGAGGTCAGTGTCAGTCACCTCGGTGATCTGGAATGAATGTGAGCCGTCCATTACTCTCTGCTTTGCTTTAAGTCTGACAATATCGAAATACAGCGGGAGTCTGGTTCACACCACTTGTGATAAGGGGCAGGCTGTTATATACGGTGCCGCCATTGGCCTTTTATCAGATATCACATATCAGATGGTCACATGTGCAAGATGATGAGTGTGTCTGTGCTGCACATGCAACACAGAAGTTTCAAATTTTCATCTAGTACACTTTATAAGCAGGATTTTGTGATATCATTTTTGTAGTACTTACAATCTTTTCATAAAGACAACCAAGAGTTTTCTTTCTTTTTACTCAGTGAAAAAGTTTTGATTGGACTGCCTAAATAAGCTACTTATCATTTGAAACTTTTATTGCCTAAAATATTTGATTGAAAATACATAGAATTATTCAGTATTACGGTTTTAGTGGGAATATTTACTAGTCTATGGGACGAGTCCATGCTGTGATCAGCAACAAAAAAAAAAATGCTTTTTTGATAGAAAAAAATGCTAAAAAAGAAAACCCCGGAGGCTTGAAAATGCTTTCAGCGGTGGGTGGGACTGAGGTGAGGTTTTTTTTTCCTCAAATGCCACAAAAATAAACCCTTAGAAAAAATTCCATTGACCCCAGTAAATTTCAGTGGGATTAAGTGTGTGTACATGTAAGTGCTTGTATTTATGAAAGGGCGAGAGAAAAGACAGAGAGAGAAAGAGAGAGAGAGAGAGAGAGAGAGGTCTTAAGGGGGATGCAAACTGCAGCTTGAGGCCAATAACAGACCAATTACCAGCTGACCACAGCAAGGAGCCTTTAGCTCAAAGGTTAATACAACATAAATTGATCTGACACACTAATAAAATGTTAGGGACAAGTTACCTCAGCTACACCACTTCACTAAACACAGCCTCTCTGTCCCATTACGTCCCACCAAATATGTCGAAGTTCATACTTAAACAAACACACACACACACACACACACACACAGAACTTGCAGACATAAAGAGGAAAAAACTGCACAAACACATACAAGCACAGTGCTTTGGTCCCCCTCAGAGGGTATTATATAACATTACCCCTGACATATCAAGTGATTTCATGCACCTAGAGGCAGGACAATCGAGCCATTTGTTCAGCAGGTCAAAAATAACCGCCCCCTTCACAGCCGTCTACTATTGCTACCACAACTACTGTGTCTGCACTGCAGTTGGGCTTTAAGAGGCCATGTAGTTCCAAATAAACATAATATATCTGTAGGGGTTAATATGGTTGTCAATCCGTTCAAATAAGTCAATCAATTTTGAGAAGCAGCTGCTGGGATTTAATGAATTCATTATTCTTCAGAACAAAAAACACTTCACACATTGGTTTTTCAAGGAAGAGAACAGATTAGTGTTGAAAAAACAGAGTAGTAGCTGCAACAGTGTTACCAGTCCAATGTGTTGTTAAGTAATATATAACCTCCGAATTCAATGAACCCTAAGCCTGTTGATCAAATGTTTGAGTAAGATCAGGTTACTGAGATGCTTGAAGAACTGAAGATAATTAGTGGCAAAATAAAGAAAGAAAACAAAAAATTAAAAAAAGTACCATATTTAACAATTTTTGTAATCATATATAATTTTAAAAAACAAGTAAAAATGCATTAAGTGTGGGTTTTTTTGCACACAGTTTTCGATGAAGAGGTTTAAAATATGTTTACACAAAACTGTATTTTGAGCATTTAGTTGACTGGGCTTTGGGACGGGGGTGGGCATTTGCTACTATTTTACAATCTTTTGTGGATCAAATGATACCTCAAGTAACAGAGTATAATCAATAGATTATTCTATAATGAAAATAAGCACTTATTGCTGCCCTAATTAAATGTATTGGTCACTGTATGTATCCTCCCCTCCATCATTCCCAGTGCTGCAACCACAACGCTTCCTCCATCTGCTCTCCCATTCAGCAAAAACCTGTGACCAAAGGCGTAAAGCACAGATCAGCTGACTCGGGTGTTTGAAACCAGGACCAGAAAGAGGAAATGTGAGCTCCACTACAGCTATTACAACCAAGCCTGTTGTTACCTGTCCCTGAAGTGTCTCCCTTCTCTAAATGACCAAGAAAGGAGAGAAAGTGTTAAGAGTTTTTTTCTATTCATAAAGCATAAATTTGCCTGCAAGATGAAGCAATTTGTTTTATAATTGTATGAACTTATTTTAAATTTAATTCTGTATTAAGGATGTGGCTTGATTTGCTTCATTGTATCTGTTCTATTCAAATTATATAAATGAAAAGGAAAACTTTCTTTCGAGTGTATGTGGGTAGACAATTGCTTTAGGGGTTACTACTTAAAAACCAAGACCAACACACTACAGTAAAAATAGGAAGCAATCCTAGTGGCCTGCAGGTATATTATAGCAGCCCTGTGTAGTTTAAAGGGCTGATTGAGCTCTGGTAGAGGCTTTTAAAATGGTGGTTTCACATGTTTTACACATCTGGCACAGTCTGCTGCCACCTCAGACTGCGAATCAGTCTCCAACTTCAGAGACGTCTGGCATCAGGGCATTCAATAGTGAAAATGTTTTAATGTGAGATTATGAGTATGGGTATGGGTGTAAGTTTTGTGTGTGTGCATGTTTTTGTGTGTGTGTGTGTGTGTGTGTGTGTGTGTGTGTGTGTGTGTGTGTAAGTAGATGGAGATTAGAGTGGAAGTCAAAGGAAAGAAAGCCAGTGTTAGTTGCCCTGTGTGGACAACACATATGTAACCAGACTCTACAGCCGTGGCCATGACCTCACCGGGTTTTTCCACAGACACGTACACACACAAACACACAGGCAGGGCACATAGCACACTTGGGTAGCACACAGTCAGCGGAGCCTGGCACAGTGAGAGCCAGCTTCCATTCAGAGTCATGAATTGTAATCCTACACAGCGTGATCACACAGGCATGCTTCACAGCAAAGCATGCTAATCTAAACTAAAAAGCAGGTCATAAAGAAACAGCTAGGTGACACCCTTGGATGGGTGAAGCAGTGAATCTGACGCATTTTTTTTTCTCAAGTTAAAGAACAAACCTTTGAATGTTTCCCACGTGAGTCAGCACTAACCAAGTTAAGTTGTGGTGATGTTACTAAGGTTCCTAACATAGTCAGGGGAAGCAGAATGGAGAAACATGTAACCGGTGCTGTCATGATGGAAACCAGTGGTTATTATTAGATAAGGCAACCCAAACATGCCTGTCATAGTCATCAATTTTCTCACAAAGCAGAGTAAGAAAAACGTATATGGGTTTGGTCCGGTTCACATCCTGTATCATACTGCAGTCAATGTTAACGTTTTCTTTGTCTAACCATGACCACAATGAATATGCAGCAACTATGTTTTTTTTTTTTTAATGGTTGCCATTGAAAATTTGTTGAAAAATATGTGTAAAGGAATGCATTTGGATAATTCTATATGTTTGTTTGAATTGCAAACAAGAATTTCATATGTCAAGACACAATTGTTGAAGTGAAATTGAAAAAAGTGAATAAATCCTACAACTGTAAGCAGAGTCCCCTGATGCACAGCAAGTAAATGCAATCAGTAGCTTGTCATCCATCCACAGGAACATGTAAAGTAAAGATCAAAAATAACTGAAATGACTACCATGTGAGTAATGAGCATACTCCAAAATAAACTCCCCGTAAAATAGTTTCAATATGCAGTTGGTACTTTTGAATGAATAAGACAAAATTACATTCATGACATGAGAAACCCCCAAAAAACTGAATATTTTTGGTAAATTTACCCTTCACAAATAACATTTTTGAGGGTCTCTAAAACTTATGATACACTACTTAATCTGCATGACCTGCATAAAACATACATACAAAAAACACAGCAGGTCAAATACACATTTCCAACTAGGCCAACACCTGTTCTGAGCTTTACTGCACTTTGCTAAAAATCAACATGTGAGATCACTCTGCACTGGAAAAACTGCTGTCACCCAAGCTGTGTAATGTGTGCATACGCTATTTAAAAAAAAAAAAAAAAAAAGTTGTACACGATGCAGTTGTGAGAAGACTGGCAACATTTTTCCACATAAATGTTTCACCTCTGATGGCTGTTGCCTAACTTTAACAGGTTTAAAGTGAACTAAAACCAACCCACAACACAGCCAGTCATCAAGTTACAGCTGGTATTTGGAAAATTTTCTGTTGAGGTTAAAAGTTCTACCTGCTGCTGTATGAAATATGTTGTCCTGTCGGTCTGTCTTTATGATGTTAGCAGAGGTGCTGTTTCCATCTGTGGAGACATACAGGAAAATAAACAAGTGACATGCAGCTCAAATACACCATACAAAAATAAGTAGTGTTTAAAACAAGCAAAATTTGCTAGCAGCAGCTCATGAAGTCCAAACTTGAACAAAAGTCTGCCTTATCAAGAGGTATCATTTATTATTTTTTTGAAAAATGTCAACTGCAATACACAATAACTGTCCCAGTGAAGCTGTTGCAATTCCCGCTGTCAGCCAACAGAGGCAGATAAAAGTCAGAGATGACTTAATGCTCCTTAAAGGTTTGTATTAGCAGACTTGGCCACCTGATGGGTGCGGCTGGGCACAATCTGCTCTTGTGATGTAAGCCCCACCCGTCATGTTTAATATTTGCCCCAGATCAGGTTAGTATGATCACAGAACATGTATGGTATAGCATGGCACACCCGCACACACAAATTCAAATGAGACAAATGAAATTAAAATGTAGGTAAGTAGTGCATGTTTTGTTAAAAATATCCTATGATTGTGCGTTTGTGTGTATGTGGGTGTGCATGTGGTTGACCTGTTGCTGCCGAGTTATGATGCTGGCTAACATCTGTTCAGCAGCACAAAACTAATTGGGGTCATACACAAGGGCCACGAGTAAACACTTTGTTAACAACAGCCCATCTGAGACAGATAAGAAACAACAGGTTTGCGACTAACTGACATAAAAACTAAAACAGCTTCAACAAAGCATTTTTCTGTTGACAAAGACAACCAGATACGAGGATATTTACTCAAGGATTCAGGCCTATGGCGTGTTTACAGCAATCTGTATTGCTGTCTTTATCCTACTTTATCACACTTTTCATCTTTAGGCTTATTTCTGTGAGAGTTTGTCCCTCCAGGACCATCGTATCTATGCAAACTGAGGAGTCAGTGGTGGTTTTGTGTCATTTTTACACGCGTATCACTAACAGGTCGTTAAAATAACTTTAAAGACAAAACTTTATAGGTACAGTGGTCTATTTTTTAACTTGTGATATGAGGTTAACAGTTCTTTTTTTTTCCCCGAGGCACCTCTCGCGCCTCACTTTGAGCGCTCGTGAGCAATTAAAACAGAGCTAAACACCTGCGCAGGTAGCTAGCCAAACATTTATTTACGTAGCAACGCAAAAGTTCGATATAAAAATGAGCACATTTTAATAAAAAAAAAAAGAAAAGCACGTTTAAAGAACTTCCAGACCTGGTCACAGGCAGTGTCGCCTACCTTGTGAGACAAGAAACCGTTAAAAAAAAACTAAACAGCCTCTTGAAACCGTCCGAGTCCAAACAATTCAAAAATAATCCAGCCGTCGTTAAATGAATCCATCCAAAAGAGCGAAAAAAAGCCTGACGGGAGGTGATGGTGAGTCCCGCTGGTGTTGTCAGTGAACAGAACAGAGGAGGAGGAGGAAAAGAAAGGAGACTTATCGGAGGCAAGTTGCAGAAAAGAAAGTCCGGCCCCTCGAGTCCTGCCCCCTCCCCTCCGCTCTCCTGCTGACAGAAATAGCAGGCAAGGCGGGTCCCACCAAAAATAGCCTCGACTTCACACGGACCTTCAGGACTATTGTTTTCCTGCACTGACTGACTCCCATTGGGTACACACCGCAGCCAATCCGCGCTTGTCTCCTTATGACTTGTACAACAGTCCCAACTTTGTGGGTACTTGTGTCAATTAAAGTAATGCCCCCTACACTTTAGCTCCATCTGCTGTCTAAAACCCTCAAAGGTTATTGCACCAAACAGTGTGATGTGATACACTTGTGTGGGTCCTGACATACTCCAAAGACCCCTTTCAAAGTCCGGAGAAAAAAAAAACTAATAAACCCTATTGCAGGATTCAATATGAAAGATTTTTTCAAATATTTATACTGATATTTAACATGTAAAACATTTTAAATATGCCTAACTGTTTCCAGAAATGACAAATTGTTTCTTATGTCCTGGCAAAACAGCTTTTAGGCCGACATGTGACACTTCAGACACAGGGAGCACTGCTTTGTGAGTCTGCCACTTGCAGCACATGCACCACTGACTTGCAGTGATCTGGTTTGTAATCAACTGTAATTATGTCCAGTGTGTTGATTCCTGAGTTTATAACATCCATAGTGCATGCCATAACTTATACAAATATGAACTTTAAATAGTCCTTTAAACTATCTGATTGGATTTTTCTCTTAACTCTTGTTGTGCGTCTGTAAAAAATGCCGCGGAAGAACCTCACATTATAGTCTTGAACTACTGTCTAATAGCTCTAAATCAGAGTATCACTGTATTTGGAGGAGTGCACCTTAAATGTCGCTAAAAGTTTCTGCACAGACAGTACAAACATTCTCAGGAAACAAAAAATCATTTGAACCTAGTTTGGTTTCCTTTTTAATTTGATTTCCTGCCAGTGAACATGTTTTGATGAATGTGACTGCAGCCCTCTCAAACAGTACCCGAAAACTCAGTTTTTCTAAATATACAAATCATTCACATTTACAAAACAAAGTCAACAAGTGAACTGCAACATGAACGCTTTGAACACCCTGGTGACAAATATTTAGACTAGCTGAGTTTCATTTTAACAATCATTTCATGAGAGCTTTAAATCCGATTTGAAAAACTGGATTTCTTTCAATACAGTTAAGACCACAGATATATCCTTTTATATCATTACATAAAATCATGCGTGCTTTCATTCATTAAGATCAAGTTGCACAACAGTTTCTTCACAACTACACAAAGTTACTTCACAATACACTCCTGAACAGTCACCGACAGGAGAACAAAGCCTGCTGAAAGAGCCCTTATGAGGAAATGTTTGGAATAGTTTCTGTGGGCCTAATAACAATGTCAGACATTGTTGAACTCATTGTAAAAACTGCTTTACTCGCTTCTGTACAATTCATTCACTGAAGGGCCATGAACCATGCCAAATTAGTGTTGTAATCTCTGAAATTAAAACCACGACTAATTTGCTCATATGTTGTACATTTAAGATGATATCAGTTGTGTATCAAAGCTGGTTCCAGTCTGGTATGAATCAAAGCACACTACTGTACTATCATATTGTTAGTATCTGCTCCACATAGCAAAATATGGACATTTTTCTGCAGTCTTTGGTCAGCAGATCAGAGTTACATATGTGTCAAAGGAGGACTGGTACAAAAATGTGTTTTTTTATCATTTTAAAAAGTTATTATTATGCAGTTGATTATAGAAACCAGATGGTCGCTGGTAGATTGAAGGGGTTATTACTCCCTAATGAGCAAAAAGCCATTACATTTCTGTAATTGTGGTATGAACAATTTCTGAGCCAATCAAAAATAAGCAGGTATTGTTACTGTTACTATATTTATAATAAATAACTGTTAAGAACCTAACTCACTGATCAATTCAGTGATAAAATGGAAAATATTCATAATAGTTTACAATATTATCACACTAAATGACTGTTCCTGTCACACTTCCTCGTCAGTTGCTGCCAGCTAATCACTGTGGAAATCACAGTAGATTTCTTACAGTGGTATGGACAGGAATTGTACTTAATGTATTTATATTCAGAGTTCAGAGGAGGCCTACATATTGTGTCTTCATACAAACCTCCATAAGAGGAAGCTTTTGAGGTAATATGGTTGAGAAGATCTGCTGACACTTACTGTAAAACCAGAGATGTGGTGGTGGTTGAAGCAGCCTTCACTATCTTAGTATGCTAACATAATCCTCCAAAAAGGAGAGTCATAACAGACAACAGCTATATAGGAGGTCAGAAAAATAATTATAAGTTAATGATCATTATTATTGTCATTAGGGGTTATAACGCTGTTCTCTCCCTGTGGCAGCAACAGACTGGAGGTCATATGAGTTTAAATACTTTGTTCTTCCCTCCTGCTGTAATGCATACTTTTTTTTACAGGCAATAAAAAGCAGTTTGTTCTCTACAAGACATTTTAGGAAGCTCAAATCTTTACTTGCTGCGGTCAGACCACCTAGCGCAGGACACCCTGTGCCTATAAAGGGAAAATAGTGAATCCTGTCCGTGAAAGCCACACCGTTCAAACACACCAGACACACAACACTACAGCACAAACGTTACTGTGGCAGCTGACATGACGCAGGACTGATGTCTTGTCAGTTTTTCTGATGCAGGGTCTTCCTAGAAACAAGAAGCCGTTTGCTGTCAGTGGCCACGCAGCACAGTTTCACATACACCCTTCAAACATCACAAAGTCACAAGTGTGGTCAGCATGATGGAAGTCACTTAGTCCTTTTGCTGTTTCACCAGATTTTCTAACATAAAAATCAATCACCCACAACTTGAAACCAAATCCCAATCCTTCATGATTAAATAGACCACAATTAGAGGAAATAAATTAGTCATAATTCCCAACTTAAAAATCAGCCTCAATGATTCTATCTTCCATCTATTTTTGTATGTTTGTCCCACTCTATCTCTGTTTTTTTGTTACTGCTTTGAAATCAACTTTATCTGCATAGTGCAGCTTAAATTTTTTCTGAGAGAGAAACTGACATTTATTATGATACTTCTCAGTGTTTTTCCCCACTTTCAACCGTCCCTTTGTTTCCACATAGAGCAAGCATTCGTGTGTGTGCGTGTGTTTTATCCTTTTTTCCGATCTCGGCATCAGCCAGGTCAACAACTGATGTTTCAGACCAATATTGAAACTAAGAAGCGAGTGTCTGTATACTGCTGGTGGTGGTTCTCCATCGTCCGCTCGCTCACCCTCGGGTGCCTCTGTGAACAGGGGGAACCCAGCACCGTTCCCAGAAACCCTCAGTGTGTGGGTGTAGAGAGCTACATAACCGTATGTGTGTGTGTTTTTGCCTGAGTGTGTTATGTGTTTCTGATTGCATGTGTCTATATGCATTGAAATAAATGTGAGTGCAAGCCTGTGTGTGTGTGTGTGTC
>JAQNCA010000002.1:6683626-6697935 GCA_029783725.1 Acanthurus tractus | reverse complement strand
TATATACACACACACACACACACATTCTTGTGTGTGTGTGTGTGTATGTGTGTGTCTTTGTGCACATGTGTGTATGTGGTTAGTCCATTCAATTACACAATCTACCATGCAGTCTGAATCACATCCGGTTTCAAGCTGAAAATAACAAAACCACAGGGTGACAGAAAAGCAGCGCAGCAGGCAACCGCCCACAGGGAGAGAGGAATACACACAACACATATGCACACACACGCACACACATACACACAGTCCAGCAATGGTCAGTAAGTATTTTCCACAAACAACATATTTTTTAATCTTAAAACAGTTTTCCTCCACAGTGCTGATGCCAATTTGCTTTTCTATCTTTTGACTAATTTGATTTTAAACTGAAAAAAATGCTTTTCAAAAGATTTTAAAAACCTACGCATTGTGCACAAAACTCTAAGCAGTATCTGTAAAACAGGATTACTTTTAAAAACATAATTTAGCTTATGAAACATCAAATATTGGTCAGTTGCTGTCTGTTACAGAGGAAATCCCTGCTAATTCATTACTAATACAAATGTGGTCAATACGGAGCACTTACAGCACGCCCTTCAGTGCAAAGGCATTAGAGTCAATATCAATTTTTACAAGCATGATGAGTAAAAACTTAAATGAAAAATTGTACTGAAAGATTCGGTTAAAAACTGTCTCTGTGACGTATGTAGCGCTCTGTCAGTACTACATCAGGCAGGATGTGGTCAAATGTGTGCTACATAGTTGCCTCCCACCTGCAGAAATGTGCTCCTTCAACACAACATGTAAGACAAGAAATGATCTTTCGCAAAATACTCAAGTATCAGCAAAAACTGAACTGAAATCCTCTTAGAATGATGATAAGACAGGGGGAATATGATGAGGGAAATCGCTGGACTTTTGGTGTCCAGGGGCAAGAGCTGGGTATCAAACCTCAGTCATTTTCTGCAACCTCAATGTGTCTGTGTGACCAAATATAGAAAAGCTATCAGGTAAAAAAAAAGACCTTTTTATTCAGGCAAACTTCTTGTTAGTGGTGTTAAAGTATTCCCAAGAACTCTTCTTCAATGAAAAAAAAAAAGTTTTGGACAACATCATGCATATTTTTCTCAAAGTAAGTTATTGAAAAAAATATCATATTGGAAGCATGACCAAATCCACGTATCAGATCAACAGATTTTCTACATGAACAGTAAATTTACAAATGATACCCTGGCTTAGACACACACATGCATTCCTGATATTAACTCGAGAGCATCAAATCATATGTCCAGCCATTACTCTTCTGTTTTTCTTCAAAATGTCTCTATTTCAGCACACTGCACATAAAACTGAAGCAGCTGGCTTATGGCTTTCATTTACAATCTGTGTCTGTTGTTTCGATTCTCCTAAGTGACGCAGTATCTCTGTGTGTAACATTATGAGGTCATAAAAACAGGAATCTGAACACAATCTGGGCCCATTGAGATGAAATTTACCATCAAATAAAACTTACATCTGAACCTTTAAGTTAATTTATGATGCATTCAAATGGGCACAGACGCAAGGAAATGTACATACTTTATGGAATAAACATACTTAAAGCTTTTCCTTGACTTAATTAAGAACACTGTTCAGTTTTGTGAGTGTGGGAGAGTTTGTTGATGCTGCTCTGGGAAGATTGTGTGTGTGAGATACTTTACCCCCCTATGTGCAGACAGTATGTCATTGTTAAAAAACACAGCACATGTGCTTGTATAAACACGAAAGAGCCTGTTTTACGTAACAGAGAAGGGTATGACCCTCATTTTTAGTAATTGAAACACAGTGGTCTCAGTAAGCTGTTTTAACACAGCTAAAGTACAAGCATACAGCCTCTATCTGTATAATGGGATTAGCTGGGATGGAAGTTTAATACAGAAGAAATGATGAAGTGAAAGAACAAGGAAGGGAATAAGAAGGCTAAAGTGACTGAGGAGGAAAGAGGAATAGAAGAGGGTTGGAAGGAGAATGACAGAGGTAAAATCAGTAAAAGAGGAACAGAAAAGGAGAGATGGGATGAGAGTAACAGAGACTGAGAGCACTGTAATAATGTTTGGCCTTGATCTGCCAGCGGGGTCCTTTCCCCTAAGAAGCCAACAGGAATGCGAGGAATGCTGCATGAGAAGAAAAAGAGAGAAGGAGCGGAGGGGGGCGGGGGGGCAGAGATGATGATGTGAAAGAAAGAAAAGCCAAGAAGGAGAAGCAGGAGGGAGGAAGACGAGTGGGGAATCCAGAGCTGGATAAAATAAAAAAGGGAGACAGGAAGATGAAGGAAGAGAGAGAAATATGAGTGGGTGGGAGAAGGAGGGGGGGCTGAGGAAAAGACTTATTATCTTTAGTAGGCTGAGTAAACACAGGAACAAAGAAGATGAAAATAATAAGGCTGGAAAACATTTGGGAGGAAAAACTTGAGCTCTATTTGTGTGTTTTTTTTATTTTCATGCATGCAGATATCCATGTATACACACAACCATGTCTTTGTGTTTGTTCACATGCTTGTTTTCGAGTGCGTATGTGTGTTTGCGTGAGTGCATGGCAGTATTCGGGTGTGGTCAGCCACAGCATTGAACAACATTCAAAAGTTTTCTAAATGCAGCCTGGTTTCCTTTCTCTGCCAGGAGTCTCAGTGCCTGGGATTTCACACCTGCAATATTCTACAGAAAATAATCAATGGCTCTTTCAGTAAACAGCTGCTTCGGTCTTGTGGTGGTCAGTTCACATGAGATATGAGATACAGACAGAGACTGTGCACATCAGCACATACACGCTTGAATCATGTGTGACCTCCCTGCCTTACGGCTGATAAAGAGGAAGCTGAAGGGTTATTTAAAGCTGGGAATATGCAGAATTCAAGAAAATTAACACATTTAGCACCCAAATGCTGATCACACTGAGTATATAATATGCAGCACTGTCCCGTACTGCCAAAATGCAGTAATATTAAGAATGCACTAGGCCTACCAATTGAATTAAAGCCAGAGGTAGACTTCTTGCATTATGCAGTAGGACTGTACTCTTGTTTGCTAATCAGGTCTCTGTATAGCCCAACCTTACAACCCCACCCAACCAAACAGTTACGGCAACAACTAAAGCAAGAGAGCTATATCAACTTTAAACTAGCAGCTGTCAAGTTGTTCAAATGAATGGCTTACACACTTCAGGGCAGCAAAAAACTATGAAACTACTATTTTGTCAGACTAAATTAAGGACATTGGAGTCCTACAGTGTGTGAGCTGTTTATATGTTCAGTTTGATGTTTTCTCATATTTTTTACTCAACACCTCCCCTTTTTTGTTTTGATAAGCATGCATCTACATGGTTTAAGCTAGCAGCTAGCATTAACTGAACCTAAACATCATGCCCCAGCCATCTGAATGATTCTTGACATCAAGTCATTTCTGTTTTCGTTCGTAATGAAATAAGGTGGTGGCTTAATTGATTTATGATAAGGGGAAAAAGTCAGTTAAACTAAGCCCAGTTTAGAGAAACAAGAATTTCTGTGATCACCCAGACTTAGATGCGGAGTCTGTTAAGCACTAAAATATAAAGCCAAAAAAGTGTAGTTATGTTTTTTGTTGTTTTTTTTACATTTTTCATAGGATTATCTTGCTGCTCGTTGTTAGCTTGTAACTCGCTCACACACAGTTAGTGGTTGTGCCAATGCTGCTGTCAGCTCTGGGCTGGAGATTTCAGGTTTCTTTGCTGTCAAATTATTGATGAACCAATTCTAGCTTATCCAAGTTAAGACTGATTCTCAGATTTTAGCTAAATCCAGCCTGCCAAATAAAGGATTGCAAAAACCCATCTGGTGGCAAACCTTGCACAGATCCAAGTCAATAAAGTCAAGGTTCAACATTTAAGCATAAGAAATAACACTTTTCCGAGTCTTTAAATTACATAAAAAATGCAAAAAAATGGAGATCCCTTCATTATATTTTTCCAAAGTTATATTAAGACAGACCACAACAGCAAAGCAGAGGTGCCTGTAGATGACTGTTGCAGAATCGCCGTAATGGGATCAAGAGGTAAACCTTCAGTTATTATTTTTGCATTTTTCCAACATGGTTATCCCAAATGCTAACTTTATAGGGTTGTGTGCTCTACCTCCCACCGACAGAGACGTGCTCCTGCTAAAACATGATATTAGACGTAACAAGTGATCCTCCAAGAACACAAAACTGTTTGCAAGATTAAACTGAAATCCCCACAGAATGACAATGAGAAGAAAAGACAAGGGCTCAGAACCCAAAGGCAGGAGTAAGAGAATTATGGGTTTTTGGAGCTGAGCTCTGAACCTCAATATTTTTATACTCGAATCTAATTCTTGCCAGTTTTAGTCTGTTTTGTTTATGCAAAATCCTTGCACATATGCTTGTGTTTAAGAAAACTTTAAACATTTCAAAGCTTTAGGTTGTTCTGTTTCAAGGAGGGTAATTTTGAGGAAAAAGGTGGAGAAGGTCTGTATTTACTCTGGTCATAGCATGTCAAATGAAATTCATGAAACTTATGAGAATAATCATCTGAATTTTAGTTTTTTTTTTCCAAGATCAATATTGCTACCCATATGCTTTTTCAAAGATAATTTTGATTGATAATAGCATCTTTAATCTTTAATTGCCCAACATCTGTATAAAAGTCTCATACATCATACACTAGAATATATTAGTAAGCCATATGCCCCAAGCAGTCACATTACTCTATATTCTTGATACAAGCACACAAGCATGAATGGAAACCTTTGCAAGGCAAAATCATTCCCTCACAGACTCTTCAAAAACACACAAATATGTACAAACTTTTTCCATGGTGTATATGTGTCTGTGTGTGAAAAAAGAGTCAGAGCGTCAGTGTCTGAAAAGACTAGGCACATCGAAAAGTTGGTGACATGTGAAGTCCACAAAAACACAATAGATCGCTGACAGTCATTTTCCACAACAAAGCACTGGTGTCATGTAGTAGTCATCACTAACTGGTGCCGTGGTGGTGATATAAGGAAAGAAAAACTGACTTTTTTTCCAGGGGTACTGAGAATAACTGTCAGTATTAGAAACAAATCAGTGTTTTGCAGAGGTAGACTTCTTCAGCGGACAAACCCAAGTAACTGATGCTGCCAAAAACTGTTTGACACGTGTGGTAGAAATGTCGCAGCAAAAACAAAAATAAAGAAAAATGCACAGATACTTGTTTGGATGTTTGGTCTGGTTAAATTGAAAGTGAACTGAGGTCAACCCCGGCAGCAGTACGAGCAGAGTGTATAATGACGGGTTGAGGATGCTTTACACCCTAAGGATGTTTGGAGTTACGGCAAGTTGTTCAAAACACAGCACGAAGCCATAGCAACCACAGGAAAATCCCAGGGATATCAACAGCACACACACACACACAAATTCTCGCACAAACACACACACACGAACCCTAAAAACAGAGTCAAATCAAAGCAAAACTCACCCTTTTAACACCCACCATTCTGTACAACAACAAGCCTGAGAAGCGTGAGCGTGTGTGTGTAGGAAAACACCCAGACGGGCCAAAAATAGCTCTACACTCTCGATCCCCATCTCTCGCTTTCAATACTCGCTCTCGTTCTTTCTCTGTCTTTCTCCCTCTCTCTCCTCTCTGTCTCTCGCTTGTGTCACTATAAACCATGGGTAGGAAAAAAAAAGTTAATGTTCCCATACGGAAAATATCACCCTCTTAAGAGCGCACTTGAATGTGAGAATATCAGGCTGAGTATGTGATTGAGTGTATGGGGAGAGTAATGACTATTTTGGCCTAACTGTTGCACAAGGGGAAACATAAAGCTTCTCACAGAGGGAAAACATTAGTAGGTTGAAATTAGTCCATCTGACACATCAAGTTGATGAGGGAAGTTAGACTTTCTTTTAGAATATTCAAGAGTAAAAAACTCTTGAGTACTCCTAGTTTTTAGCCACATATGTAGATCTTCATCAAGCTATATTTTTCTGCCCCTTATTCACATTTTTAAGATGCTGTCACACCCACAGACCTTTTGCTTTGGTCTAAGCCAGGGTGGCAGCTTTGTCAGTGTGTTTAGATTTAGGATACCCAATTACAAGTGAAGCAAGACTTGCAAACAAAAGTCTCATACACTCACAAGTAGCATGTTTACTGGACACTTTTAGTAACCTGTCATCCTGCGAGATTAGAGATTTTTAAACAAATGTAATTGCAGTCTTTGTTAAATAAGCAAAGTTTGTTGGCGTGGACGTGTTCCTCTGACAATGTCAACCTGAGCTATTTCCAGACAACTTAGTGTGCTCAAAGGATCATTTTGGTTTAGTATAAGCTGGCCCTTATTTTCTTAGCTATATCTTTCATATTATCATATCTTCCAGTTACAATAACATCATATTCACTCACGTAATTGCAGAGATCTGGGAATGATGAGACATCCACAGAACTCTTAGGGGGGAAAAATATGTTGGCTCAGATGACCAGATAGATGTAAACAAGCTAGCAGTAGAGCCAGATTACCTACAGCACTTTATGTCCAGATGCAACATCATGATGGCGGGTATGGTGGATCGGAGATGAGCCAGAAAACTTTAAATTGTGACAAAAGTTTGCAATGGACAGTGTAGGTAAGGATTTTACTGTAATGTTGTCTTTGGCTGATAAAGGTTGGCTAACCTCCAGGTGTGTTTAAAACCTATGTGGTGACTGTTTTGTTTTTCTCTTGTCCCCTCTGATTTCTTCTTAACAATGAAGCCCCTTTCCCAGATCTCAAAAACTAAAACTGGAAATCTTTTTTTTTTCATAACTTGTTTACACAGGCATTAAAAAGACAAAAGTTTGGAGGAAAATTCAGTCACTTACACTTATTACATTCACTGCAATTAGTGGGATCATTTGCTGGTAGATTATTAGCAAGATCCTTAGCTTTGAGAACTCGATTTTCCTCCTTTTCAAAAATATGTTTTCATACGAAATTTTGTTATTTATTGTTTTATTTTGTTAGGCTCAGTCTGCGTTCCTTGATCATGTGTCAGTTAATAATTCCTGCCAATACACCCCTTCTCATCTTAGTTTGTCTTTTCTTGAGTCAGTCTTTTAGTTTAGTTTTCTTTTTTTTTAGTTATTTTTTACCTGTTATAGATAAACTCAGGTTCAGTTACTTTCTCTGTTTTGAACTTCTCTTATTTACCTTTTTTTAAAAAAAAAAAAACTGTTAACTTTTTATGAGTTGTTTTATTGAGGCCTTGAAAGAATTGGTGTTTGCACACAATGACAGTAACCAGCCTTTAAGGATGGGGATCATCTTGATCCAGACCCTTACTGCCATATTTACATTAAGCATCGCAGTTCTTCACCATGCTGCAAGAAGTGTTGCCTACATGTCCTCATGGACCTCCATGGGCAAGTCCTCAGGACTGAGGCGGATATGACAGTATTAAGGTAAATTTTGTCCATTTTCTCAGACACTGCTGATGCCGTTTTTATCCCCACAACACAATAACTGCAAAAGTTACTAACTTTAAACTCTCCAAACAAGAATTCAAGGGCTTGAACTATAGGTGCAGGTAACTTGATCATGATAATTTTCCTAGTGATTGACCCAACAGTCAGTGGCTTAACTTGTAGCAACTCATATATGAAATCTCTTTTTTATTCATTTGTTATTTTCTGTCATAACTTTCATATTCATTAAAATCACCCTGTTTTTGGTGTCATTTTGTGATAAAACTTACAAACGCTTCACGTAGAAATGATGACCAGGTGGTTTTAGGGCTCTGCCTTGCCCTGACCCCTTTCACTGCATGGTGTTCACACTGACAGGACAAAGAAGTCAGCTGTCTGGTATCTGCTGCTTAGAAACAACAAAACCAAAACCTTGTGTGTCTGCTCATTTCCTTTTGTTAGATAAGACTGTTTTCTGTCCAGACAGACCTCAGAACAGTTTTCTTAGAAAAGTCTCACAATTCTGTCATAGCGTCATTGTTTGGTGACACAATTAAAGCAAGTTTTCCCTAGCATTTGGCCCTGTGAGAGCAGCGAGGGAAATTCTCATGACCTTAGACACCCTTTAGACAGGAATCTTTTTTTCTTGCTATCACATTAAAACATCTCACATAAACTGATTAGTTTGCCTATGATGGTTTGACTCTCCTTGTGTAATTTCCTCCACAGGTAGACCTGATCGGGCTCGGCCGTGGTGCACCAGCCAAGAGCAGGCAGGGGTTCAGTACCCAGCTCAAAGACACATTAGCATGGCAGGTAATAAAGGAGAAGTGCTTACACCAGTAAGCTCTGAAACCTTCAGGCAACTCTATAGCCCAAAACTAAACCCTGATGCTGCATCATTTTAGGATAACACTTATTGTACCTTTTATTATCTCACATAAGGGATAGAATTTTCAATATCACAAGTGCATGGCAGTATTTTTCCAGGGTCCAAAATGCTGATATTAACACTAAGCCTGAGTAAATTTTAAAAAGAAGGGGATGTTTCATACTTTTCAAACACTGTCTGGCTGGCTTAGATAAGATACAGTAAGATTACTTTATTGTCCCTGCAGGGAAATTTATCTTGGCTGTTGCAGCCTGAGCAGAGAGGGGATGAAACGGCAACAAACATCAGCGCAGGGTGGAACCATCATACAGTTCTCATCGCACAATATAAAACAATATGACGCTCTTGGGTCAAGACACATCAGACATGCATCATTTCTGCTATCTGTCTCTGTCAACAATGATTAATGTAAGTGAAGCTTCTCAGTCTGATATTTATGTTTTCTCTGGTGTTTTCAGTGAAAGGTTACACCTCTCCTCTCCGCTGTGCCCTTTGTGGGAATTTAGGACCTCGAACAAGAGCGAGACAGAGAGACAGATGGGTTTTCCTCGCAGGATATCCTGTTCTAAGTAGAGCTGCTGGGCCCACTCTGACCTCCTAACCCCTCTTGACCCCTGACCCGCTCATATTTAGGCTCACATCTCCAATGTTTCCTAATCCCCTAAATTTTATGGTATTTGTTTCAGTTCTTGTCTCATTGCCTTCCCTCCTTCCTAGCTCCTCTGTCACACTCACAGGTGTCTCTTTGATTCTCCTTCCTTCCTTTTCCGCATTGTTCCTCTGACTGCTCCCACTCCATCTCCTGCCAGCCTTCTTCTCCATCCTCTTTAACTTTTCTCTCTCTCTTAAATAGTATGTCCCTTTAGCAGTAGTCTGTCAGACACAGTGCGTTGTTTGCAATTAAGCTCTTTTTTTTGACATTTCGTCATCACTAAATTAAATTCAAGCAATACATGCAGCAATAGGCATCACTAGAAGTGCACCCTTAGAATAAATCATGTGTGCTGTCTTCTTAATTTAAGGACTGTCATAAAGTCCAACTCTTTTGAAAAAAATAAAATAAAACAAAGGAATCTTTTCAGTGTCCTAATAATAAACTAATCTCTGGAGCCATTTTCTAGTAAAAATTGCTGTCTGAACATTGAAGTAAATCAGATTTTTTTTAGGGTTTGGACTTTTTCTTTGGCAAAAGAGGACGTTGGATGACATCACCTTCGACTCTGAGAAATTGTGACTGGCATTTTTTACTATTTCCTGATGTCTTACAGACTAAACAACTAGTCAAAAAATATTTGGCAGATCAAAAAAACAAAGATTAGCTGCAGCCCTGTTTCCACTACAGTTTCATTTGACTGCCATGAAGTCACTGATTGTCTTGAAATCAGATAAACTGCTTTATTCAGGGGCTCTATGGGGTGTGTTAATATAATAGTTTTGATTTGAAATTGATTTTCAAAGAGACAAAGCAAATACATCTGTATTAAAACAATGCAATACCTTATCTTATAGCTTAACATTTGATAAATAAAAGTAAGTGTATTGGTAATAATATCTTTGCTTTTTGGCAGTTTAGCAAATAATCCCAAGATTGTGTATACACGCTGCAAGACTAGTGTGGCCTCAATGATCTGATGGCCTTTTAATGCAACATGTTAGTGTAAAGTAATATGTTTAAACTCTGAGAAGTATAGATTATCAATTTACACTTTGAAAACTTTGTAAATGTATTGCATGGTTGGTCAGTGACACTGCAACCCACTTTGGGCTCCTCTTCTACCAAACTAGGGTTGTTCAAGCCACAACTGGAAGAAAAAGGAAACTTAAAAACTGCTGCAAATAATCTGTCTTATTTCTCGCAACCCTGTCCCTCCTCGTTCCTTTTGTCTCACATAGTTTCCCGGCTTCCCTTCTAAATCCAAGTATTTTAAATTGTGTTTTTCTGAACACAGTGCAGTTCATGTGCGTCATGTGCTGAAAATGAATGTGCTACTAATACTATCTTGGAACAAGAGAAAAACATCTGTCAATGAGCCTCAAATTATCGTTGGCAACATTTTCTTGAATAAGGTGCAATTTTCTCTGAGTCTCTGGTGTGTTTTGCCATATTTTGTCTTGTTTCAGGCGACTGAATGTATCTTTAATGGCATATTTCTCAAAGAGGAGATGATGTCATTGCTTTGGCAGCACAAACTTGAAAGCCACACACAGGAAAACAACCACCACAATTACACAAATCTTAATTTGACTACAAACAGAAGTAAGACAAAAAAATCCATCAGGCAGAGTTTCTCGTCTTCTGACGTCCAATTCTTTGTCTCCCCCAACTTTCTCTTAATGTCAGCCTCCCTCCCTCCTCCTGTTTCTTTCTCTCTCACTCACACCCAGCCCTCCCACCCTGCAGAATAACTGGAATCCATTAACTGATGAATGGTTGTTTGTGTTATTTTAAGCTCAACAGCGCCACCCTGGCCTGTGTGGCCAAAGAGGGTGATAACAAAACATTTGCTGTGATTAGAGGAATAATTAGCTAATCATCCTGTGACCTGCAAGCCAACCCCGAGGTCAAAAAGACACAGAGTGTGCTGCTTCCCAGGTGGTTTCCCATGAAAACCACCAGGCAGCTAATATATAGTGGAGTCATTGTCTGCAAAAGGGTGACACACATACACACACACACAGACACACACACAAAACACGTCTGTTTCTCTGTCTGTGCTCCATGCATGCAGGTCTGGAAGTGTGTGCAACTTGCATCTCAGTGTGTGTGCATGTGTGTAAGGAATGAGGATCCCAGAGGAACGAGAGCAGAGTTTGCCCAGAGAGGCTGGGTTGGAAATCAACACTTCCTGCTTCCTGTGGCGAGAGGAAGTGCTACTGTCGCTGTCCTCTTATCGCTGGATACACAGGCAGTGCGGAGGGAGGAAGGCAGGGGGGAAGAGGAGAAGGATGGAGGTGGAGAATGGACAAACAGGCTCGACAAAGAGAGAGGACTAAAGAGGCAAACATGGCCGTGTCCATCAATGGCTCTGTTTTTATTTCTGGCAGAAATGCTAAGAGAGCACTAAACGATGACAGGAGGAGGATGAGGAGGAGGAGAACATGTGTAAAAGGTCTCATGCAGGGATTGGAGGGCATTTGTGATGATGATGTGTATATTTAGATAATGAGTTTTCCTTTAATGTGAGCTCAGCTCTTTGGCTGCATCGTTAACCAGCAGTCTTCATCTCTAGTCTGGGAGACTAGAATAGTATTTGGTTTTAATGCAAACATTGCAGCTGTAAATGCAAACCCTAGATTACTTTGGATTTTTACACTTAGGCTTGTGTAAATGACATAAAAACGTACAATTTCTCTTGCATTTTGCAGCAAGTCACATACTGCTGATAAAATTTTGAAACGTAAACATGAAGAGTGTCCCCATGCTCATGTAATTAGGAGCAACTCCATGTGGCATGCTGCAGATGCAAATAAGACACAAGAGGAGAGGAAAGAGTGACGAAGATTGATAGTAAAAGAAAATTTTCAAAGAAAATATTAAGTATGCAGATAAAAATATGCAAAACACTGGATGCATTTTGCAAGTTGCAAACAAAGTGTTCTCACTTGCACCTCATTGTGAAGGAGCAACAAAGAGACAACGAGAAAGACAGAGGGAGAGAGGGGAGAAAGAGATGTTTGGGATCAGGGTGGAGAAGCTTTCAGCACTTAGGATTGTCCCAGATGGACACAGGCCGCTCCCTCCCTTTATAAACAGCCTCTGGCTTCTACTTCTCCTCTTCTCTCCTCTCTGTCAATCTCTTCTTCTTTTCTTCACTGCCTGTTGTACACAACTCAGCTCCCACATTGCAGGGATTTGAGGACCCTTAGCAGAAAATTTTGAACAAATTGACACTTTTTATGTTTGTTCCTCATTTCCTCTGACATTGTCATCTGTCCCCCAACACTAGCAACCCCCCAATCTCTGCCATTTCCAAAGTCAACACACCACTAAATGCCGGGCTGACTCACTTCCACTGTGGGTGGTTCTGTTTCCAATTTTCTCACCACCTCAGCCACCCCACCACCTCCAAAGAAAAGAGAAAACTTTTGTCCAGAAAACAAAAAAAAAAAAAGTTTGTAACTAGACATCTAAAAAAAAAAAAAAATGAGAGAGACATTTTTTCCCAAGTTACTCGGTGTTAAAGGGACACAATCATGCGTGTAGACACTGAGAGAAGACATGGGGGCAAAACCAAGCATGCTTCTCCTTCTCACTTCTTTTGTGGTTCTGAAATTGTTATCGCTGTTTTCCTTCCTTTCTTTCTCTTTGGGAGAGCGTGGGAGCGCCCTCAGAGTGCTGCACAGAAACCACGGGGCTCATAACAACAGGAGGAAGCCGGTAACTTGAGTAACTTGGGCCGGCAGGAGAGGGGGATAAGGGGAAGAAGTGGAATGGGGAGTGGAGAAAAGGAGGAACACAGCATAGGGACAGAGAAGAGTTTTACATCTTTAACATGTCTCCATATCTTGGAAACGTGAAATCTGAGCTCATACAAATAAAGAAAAACAAAACTTAGACTTACAAATGACCTGTTGCATTCCAGACAAGCATTTCCCACACACATGCATACACACACACACACACACACACACACACCCTCATCCCTCTGCAACCCCAAACACACTCAGCATGAAATTAGACAACTTTCCCAACATGAGCGCTGCCTTACCAGTCTGTGATGTGAACATTCAGCATGAAGAGTGTGTTAGCGAGTCCCGTCATTCATGTTCACGTACAGTTCAGTCCAGAGAGATCGAGAGCAGTTAGGAGGACACCCAAACTACACACAAGCACAACACACACACATACATACACAGGCACAGTATCGGTTCCCTCTGTCCAAGTGTTGAGAAAGTGAGGGGCCGTAACAAAAAGGCAACAGAGGGAGGGAGGGAGAGATCGAGGTAGAGAGAGAGAGAGAGAGAGAGAGAGAGAGCGAGAGAAAGAGATTAACCCCTCTGAACGGACTGGTGGACTCTCTCCCTCCCTCACACACAGACACACACACTCACACATAAACACACACACACACACACACACAGTTGGTTTGCCGTATCACTGACTTCTTGTGTTTTCTCTCAAGTGCCAAGAGGAGGAAGGGAGAGCAGAGGGAGAGCAGAGTATGTGTGTGTGTGTGTGTGTGGGTGTGTGTGTGTGTGCGTGTGTGTGTGTGTGTGTGTGTGTGTGTGTGTATTTTAAGGTAGGAGGGACCGGCTGGCTCAAGTCCAGAGTCAGCCAGCCTGGTAGAAAAAGACAATAGCAGGAAACACTATATCAGGAGGAGGCAAAATACCAGCACAAAAATAATTAACAGACAGTGAAAAACAATGACATCCACCGTGGAAAACACAGCCTGCAGCCTGCACCAAACAATGACGGTGGAAACAACGAGCAGAAGAGGCTTTTACTGTTGTTGTTGCCACAGGATATAAAAACCCCAAATCCAGAAAGATCTGAGGGCTAAGTGGCGATGAATGTCAGGAACGTTGGTGTTATTTTTGTACATGCAAAAGCTTTGAGCCCTCCGCATTCATCACCTTTTCAAAGTTTTTCAGAAATGATCCTCATACCCATGTAGCATGCAGACACACATTCCCCATGAAGTCAGTCAGCCATGACTCCCACACACACATACATACACACACACATTCCCTTGGCTGTAATCATATCTAGTGATAAGCGCAGCTTCCCCCAGCGGTCGCTGGCTGGCTCTTCCACTCTGACCACAGTGACTTACAATGGCCCTGTATTCTGAGCCTGCTCTGATTACACACACAAGGAGCTGCATTACACCCTGCTAATTCAATTTCCTCCCACCCCAGTTCAACCTTTGTGTCTGTGTGTACGTGTGTGTGTGTGTGTGTGTGAGTGAGAGAGAGAGAGAGAGAGAGAGAGAGAAAGAAAGTGCATAAGTAGGAACTGATTAAGCAGTTGTTG
>JAQNCA010000002.1:6662381-6675159 GCA_029783725.1 Acanthurus tractus | reverse complement strand
GAACCAAGAGTTGGTGTTGAAGAAATTTAGAATTCACTTCAAGTGAGCTTTTATATAAAAGTGAATTCAAAACAGGAACCAGAGGAGGAAAAAGCAGCCAAAGGAAAATGCAAAATCTATGGAAATACAGAAAAACTAAAATAAACCTGCTAACTGGCAAGTATGTGGAAAAAAAGGCAGGACAGAGACAAGGACGCAGAAGCGAGCAGCAGCAGAAACAGGACAGAGAAATGAAGACAGAATCAGGAAACAACAACATACAGACAGTGAAAAGGGAAACAGAGACTTTTACACACACAGCAATGAGACACAGGTGGGGTAATTAACACAGGTGAGACACATTAGTGCAGGTGATCACACATGGGTTCAAAAAATAAAACACAAAGCAACTGAACTCAAAACTACAAATAATGATAGAGACTCACTTATGAGAGACTGATTTTAAAAAGAACAGCTGAGGCTGATTTATCATTTATCATTATCATTTCCACCTGGCATGTCATGCATTCTGTTTCTGAACATATATTTCCTGGATGATGACAAATGATCAAAAGCGTCTGAATTTTTTTACCTGGTTTCATATACATTCTGTCCTCATCCTTCCTTTCCTTTCTCATTCCAAGTATGGCAAAATGCACTACAAGTACCTATGTGTTGTATTGACACAAGTTAAGAAAGGAACACTGAGCTCTTCTCCACCTTATTTATCTTCTCAATTATGTGGCCGAGGGGGAAAACACCAATAATGCCAAAAGATCTCTTTTGCTGTATAATTGTTTCAGTATCACTTCACAAGTGCTTGGATTTTTTTAAGGGAGAAAGTAACCGTTTATTTTCCAAACATGTTGTCACTTTATCCAAATCCCACTTGCCACAGCCTGACAGGTGAGACTTGCCAGTCTCACACTCGACTCAAGCTTGACTCCTGCTTTGTCACTGCAGGGAGAATATTATCCAATGAACCCATTTATGCTGCTCTTAAGTGTTTTAACACTGGCTTTCATGTAGTTGTAGCTTTTTGATGTATAATTCCCTTCTCACTTAAAAAAACGAAAAATTTGTGGATGCCACATTAGTTTGTCAGAATGCAGGGTGATGTTTCATGTTTTCACTTCCATGCAACAACAGCGCCTTTGAGGCTCTGAACGCACAGATATCACCACATTTCAATGTTTAATCTGGATGGAACTTTATAGATACTTTTTTCACTAAGTTACATGAAAATTTAGATCCTTGTTAAAACAACATTACAGACTGAATAACATAATCCACTGAATCTTTCCATCCATGAGGCCATTTTAAAGGCAAACAGTGTTCTCGGAGCTTTGGGTTGAAATGATTTCGTCACAGTTCAGTCAGGTGGTTGTGCCGAAGCTGATCTGGTGATGTCAGCAAGTATGCTGCTTTTCCAGTTGCAGAATGGCTGCGTAAAAGCTGTAATCGCACATTGATTTCCATTAAAAATTTCACGTAAATTAAAGTCAAGTGATATTTTGGTGCATAACAGCTACGGCAATAAATCACATTTTCAGACTGCCAGTTCTGGAAGTCATTTGTACCCCAGCTCTAAGTGAAAGAATAATTTTGAGAAGGAAAGTTAAAAAAAATTAGAGAAAGAGGAAATCACATTGTGTCGCGTGTGAATGGCTGATATTGAATTAGAAAAGACACAGAAAGCAGTGGACACACCTCCCACACCTCCCACACCTCCCACACCTCCCACACCACCACAGCCCCCACCCCAACCTGGGAGAGGTGTTCGGAGAGGGGGTTTCCAAAGCTGTTCGTGCACGTGTTTTTTGTTTTTTTGAGTTTACTGACATGTCAAGGTCGTGGGATGTGGTGGACGTGACTGTGACTGCCGACCGTGTTACTAACTTTAAACTGCCAGAACTAAAAAAAAATTGATATATTGTTTCAAGTAAAAAAAAATAAACAAGCAGAATAAATAGAAGTGAATAGAAGCAAGTAGAAAAAAAAGAAGCCGAAACAGAAAAAAGCTAAAAAAAAAAAAAAAACCATAAACAAGAGATTTCTTATGTCACTGTTTCTTAATTTGGAAACTTATCTACTTTATCAGACTGTTTTCTTAAAACAAGACAGAAATGAACTCCGTCCAAACCCCAGTCGTTCTCTCAGAGACATAATATCCCAGCCATATATTTAGCCATTATGTGCACACAGCCAACTCTCCCCTCAACACTCACGATGAGGCCAGATGGGGCTGATAGATTTGTGATATCCGAAGCCGAGCGCATATTTGCCGAGGATGTGGAGATGGATAGACGGAGGAAGGAGGTGAAGAGGGAACACAATGGGTCTGGGAGAAAGGGAGGACGGAGGCTGTCTCAGGGGGAAACTACAGGGGAATTTCTTTTTTTTTCGCCTCTCCATCTCCCATCCTCTCACTCATGTCTCACTTACCCACCTCCTTCATTCAGAATCTAGCTTTTCCTATCTGAAACTCTCTCTCTCTATCACACACACACGCACACACACACACACAGACACACACACACAGATGAGGTTTTGTCTGGAGGAGGCAGCAGTGTGAGTAAGAGCAACAGCTGCAAGGATTAGAGACAAGGGAGGGAAAGGGAAGGGGGAGTGTGTGTGTCTGTGCGTGTGTGTGTTTGTACATGTGGGTGAGTGTGTAGGAGCCCAGAGAGTTAAAATGTTGTCAAGCAAACTGTGTGTATTTATATATGTGTGTGTGTATGTGTGTACCGATTAAGAGAAGATGACAAAGACAAACGTGTTAAGTGACGGAGAGAGATGAAAAAACTCAACATGCCAGGGCACCAGAGTGTGTTTTCCTCATTTGTGTGCGTGTGTGTGTGTGTGTGTGTGTGTGTGTATTTAGATTCATCAGATAAGATCAGCTGCAGCACCGCAAACTCCGTAGAAAGTGTTGGTTTGTTTTAGCGGTGGGCTCTCAGTTCAAAAGCAGTGGGTGGAAGGTGTGTGTGTGTGTGTGTGAGTGTGTGTGTATGATTATACACTCTGTTGATGGAAACACCTGTTACTTCACTGAGCCAGAAGTCAACAATGTCTCCGGTGTGGAGATGTAATCAGCTCTCATCTGCGGCAGCTCGCTTCTCTCTGCAGGCGTTCAAGTTGTTTCTTTTTGTCTTTTGGTTTTGGATTGTTAGCAGAAGGTTTTGTAAAATGTGATACTTGATTGATTCAGACAGTAAACAGTAAGGATTGTGCCAATAATCACATGATTAAACATCTGGTTTTGGGATTTCTGCCATTAGATGATTATCTGTTTTTAATTAGACCTTTGAAACAAACAGAGACAACAGCTTGTTAGCAAATCTTACATAAAGGAGGTTTGCATTTGAATAAATCTGATGATGAGAGGAACAGTGTCTGTGCGTGTAGCTACAGCAGGACGTGTGTTTGCTTGGTGCTCTCAGAAACGCCACCTCATTCCCTGCTGTTGCATTGTTGTTGCTCTTAACATATGTGATATACATTGATAGATTCCATGGATTTGGTTGTCATTTTTAATTTTATGATCTTCGTTAGCAGATGCAGTTTCCCAGTCATTTTGGATTGCAGTTTAATGTTATACTATTTATTTTAACTATTTCCAAATAACAAAAGAATAAACTTGATAATAATCTGTTATTTCCTTTGCCCAAAAAACTCTTTTAATTTTTCTTTTTCAGAAAAGTTAGCAGGTGCAGGTAGAAGTTTGCCTCTACAAGCGACCTGACATTACACCTTTGTGTACAAACGGGTGACAAATCATCAAGGGCCTGCGAGTGGTTTTACATTCTCTCTCAGTTATACATATCACTATGGTCAATCATGCGCTTTACTGTGATCACCTGCGTTGAGTGCTTTTGTTGCGACCCACTCAGGTGGCCAGCAGGTGTGTGATCTGCAGACCAAGGTGCCTAAAACACCTGTAAATGATCCCAACGGCAGATTAAAGGTCAGCAGAACTTTTCACAGTTTATTCAGGAATTTCAAATTGAATTTAAACTCTAAAGTTTAACGTGACAGTTAATTTGAAATGATGAGTAACAAAAAAGCACAGTGCGTTCCTCCTATTCTTGCGGTGACACACATGTACACACTCACATACAAAGTGCTGACAGACAAGCAACCAGCCAACACAAACAAAAACGACAAGACCATCAACTCCTGTGCCAGCCAGCCAGCAGACTGCAGGGGAGAATGTGCAGTAACACATACATGAAAAGGACAACCTTGGGTCAATGTACACAGTTTATTTAGACACAAACACACACATTTTCCTGTGTGTGTGTGTGCGACTGTCATCACGCGGTGATCTGGGATTACTTAGCCGAGGGAACAGCTCAGTGAGAGAGTCGTCAAAACAGGAAGCGTTTTTATGTAGCTGAAACATTCCATTTTTAACTCTCACACAGGCTAGCTAAAATAAATAACACACTCAGCAGCCGACCTGGGAGGTGAGAGGCCAGAGTGTCAGTGTGTGTGTGTGTGTGTGTGTGTGTCTGTGTGTCATTTGACATGTCTTTATGTGTTTCTGCCATGTTGTGTTTGCTTGTATCTTTACGCTTTCACTTGTGTATTTGTGTGTGACAGCCTGCTGTACACATTCATGCCTGGATTGGTTTGCAAATGTGTGTGTGTGTGTGTGTGTGTTTTTGTGTTTGCGTGCATACCAGCCCTTCCCCTGGGCACAGAGTCTCGTGAAGTCATTTCCTCTTTGATGGGGGACCTTGACTCTGTGGCTGCATATACACAGAATTACAATCCTCTAGACCAGGACTCGCTGTGGGATCCACATAGTTTTACAGCAGTTCAGACCGCTGCAGCTCCAAACACTGCTGGTCCTGCTGTATGACGACGGTCATGATGCTGTTAGAGCGACAACGCTGCAGCCTGGACTGATCAGCAGGGTTTTTTTAAAAAAAAAACAGAATTGGTATAAAAAACAAAAGACAGAATCTTTGTTCTGACCTGCAAAAAAAAAAAATTACTGCAAGTATGAACTACACTCTTTGCTGAAGACTAAAGGGTGTAGTCAGTTATAGATAATAAAAACAGCTAAACACATAACTCAGGGACTGGAGAGACTGTGACACATAGATCTTAAGCTGTAAGCATCAACATCCTCAAACTTAGTTTCCAAAGCCCTGATTCAAGTGTCAATTCTTTCATTGAAAAAAGTGTAGACGACTGCAGCTCTTTAAGATAAAAATGCTTTCTGTTCCTTTCTCAAGAATTAGGAGATTTAGGAACCACATTCCTGATGAAGTGTCTGGATGGAGGCATTTTGTTGTTAAATGGCAGCTCTTCTCTATTCAAGCGTCCCAGTAAACCAGCACAGTGAACCAGTATGAGCAATACCAGGACCCTGAGGCTGAGGCAGTGAAATGCTCAGTAAACAGTTTTGTCCTCCTGTGACATGTCTTAACATGCTTTGTGCCAATGTCTTGTTTGATGAAGACTCTGGGTGAAGAAGCTCACCTTCTTCAAGCCTGATCTTCACAGAACGACATTTCACGTTGCGTTTATTGTAATCGTGGATACGTTTAATTTGTACATGTTATATATACATTTTCCAGTACATATCAACTTGACACAGTCCCGGTCATATGCAGGCCTGTCAGTGTTTCTCACCAGGATGTTGCAGCAGATGTTGTTGGGGTGACATCTTAAGGCTGCCTGGCAGAAGACCAGTGTGTGAGACCACATCAAGTACGACAGTTTAAACGGGGTAATTTCAGTGATAATCAGGAGATTTTACAACCAATTTTGTTTCAACCAAAACAGGGTGTTTTTCAAGAAAGAGAAGAATGGATATATTCCAACTATGTTTGTGGCTGCAGAACTGATGACTAAAAGGAGGCGTCGCAGATTTTCCAGCTGTTTTTTGTGACGACCCAAACCAGCTGTGTTTAATGAGGAGACATTAGAGCATTTAGCAGCTGTGTTTCTTGCGACAAAACTAGGTATGTTAATCCAAAACATGATCTTTCCCGAACCCGAACCAAGCGATTGTTGTGCTTAGACCTGATCAGAACCTTTCAATGTAAAAACATGGAGAACTATAAGGTTTTAGCAAATCTGTTGTTTGCAGAAACTTAAATATGCCAACATTAATGCTTGGCAATGGTGTTTCTTCTTCATGGCCTTTTTCTTGGAGGAGCCTGAAATCATCAGGGAAGTTGGGAGTTCATCTGAACTAAATGCAAAATTTTAACAGTCAGCCAGTTAATCCTGGTTCCTCCGTCATTGCTTTTTCTAGAGTTTGTTGCACTATATTCAGTTTACTTATTCCCTTTTGCTTTTAGTTTTGTTTTCATATGTTCTTGTGTAAATATAAAAATTTCAGAGAAATAATTACTGTGTAGTTTCCCTCACTTCCTGGTGGTGACTTGAGTCAGGTTGTGCTATGTCATTTCTTGTTCAACTTCCCCATTAAAGAAAAAGTTAAAAGTTTTGGGAAATGTCCTTATTCTAGTTCTTTCTGAGAGTTAGATGAGATGAGTGATATCACTCACATGTCTGGACAGTAAATTTCAGCCAGAGCCAGCAGCTGGGTATGTTAGTATAGAATAAAGACTGGACAGGTGGGAACAGACAGCCTGACTGTGTCCAAATGTAGAAACTTATTTACTTACACACAAGATCTTTTGTGTTTTGTTTTGTTCATTTCTATATCGGATTTTTTTTTTAAATGCGATTTTCAAACAAGCATCTCAGATTTTGTGCACTAAATAGTCAATTTAACAAACTGACAATCAGAAACTCTGTGATAATAAACTAGACATGCTTTTTTCAAAAAAACAATGATCTTACAGAAAAATAATATCAGTAAAAATAGCCTTTAATTGCTCACAGTACACTCTGTTAACACCATGCAGAGCTTCACCACAAGAACACTCTTTTATGTACTCTGTTAACCCTGTGTTGCCATTCTAGGTGTTTTGATTCTATGTTTTCCTGGTTTCTGGATCCAATCACTGCTGCAGCCTTCACACAACCACTTTGTATATCAAACAGAATCCAAACTTTGCTTTGAATATGAATTTCTCCTGCAAACACAAATGCACAAATGCACTGAGCTGCCTCCCCTTTTAGGACTCGTGCGTGCGTGTGTGTGTGTGTGTGAACCCAAGCACGAGTGTTCTTGCGCAACATGTAGCAGTCTGTACATTTGTTTAGATTTGTATGCGTGTGCATGTTTCTTATTAGTCACAGTAACAGCAGCCTGCTAAGTCCCAACCACACCCGAGTGACCGACTGAGTGAAGAAAGCTGTGGTCAGTGCTGACGTGGACATGAAGCTGCATGCAGCCAACATGCTATAGGAAAGTGAGCGGGAGCTGTCGTCATATCACACAGCTGCAGTGTTGTGCTTAAGGACCACAAGTTGTGTGGTGTTCATTTTTTAAGTAATTTTATGTGCATTTGTGCATCCAAACGTGTGATGTCCGATGCATAGCACTTCTCCCTTAGTCCGTCACATGTCTCCGCTCTGCATCATACAAATATCTGGTGATGGCGACAGAGGAAGAGCTGATGACCACAAACATCCCCTTTTAGTTTCCAACTAAATTCCTGTTCACTGTACTTATGGATTAGCCCACGCAACCTGAAGCGGCAACTGCAGTACACGATAGGATGAGATGGGAAATTATCATTTTAGTGTTATGTTTAGTTAATATGATACAATATTGGCTGCTTCCTCTTTGTAACTTGATGATTGATGGGGCCATTTTGATTCAACCCTTGCAATAAGGAAAACCTCCTTTCATTACTGCTTTTCTTACATAATAGAAAGGGACCGTCAATACCAAATGGTGCCCATCATGCTTAAGTTTTGTAAATACATATGTACTGCACAGTAAATATGACCATTAGGGATAATATCACACATTGAGCTAGTTTTAAAGGAATGTTCCTACAGTGTAGTTCTCCATTTCATTAAGTTCAGAGACAATAATTTAAAAAAAGGTTCCTGCAGGTAAAATTCCAGAAATGATGTATCCTTCATTTCCCATATTGCACCATAAACACAGTCATACAATAGGCGCTTGTTCCCTCCTAGTAAATGCCTGTCATCTTCAAATCCCCCATTTCTAACGTGGACCTTCTGTTCAGATAATGGAAAATAACCCAATGACATCAGTACAACATCATTTCAGGGGTTTTGTGATTTGCTTGTTTGTAGTTTTACTGATGATGTTTCACGGAAAAAAAAATTGCACAACAGTTAACCGAGGTTAAGCAGAACTCAGATTGATTATTATAAGTGAAATTCATGGAGTGTCTTTTTAATAATAATAGTAATAATAATACTTCCTTATTTGTTATAATATTTGTAAGAATAAAAACTCCCAAAAATGTGGACTGTTTTGTTTACTTTTGGCTTGACAGATATCATAACAGCTCCTAGGGCCCAAACTATACAAGGAATTATCATGTTCAATAAATAAGATCACATATTACGAAAAAAGGGATAAGATGTATGAAATGGGGATGTAATTTTGTGATTTCCATGCTGAATGATCACAAATACTCAGTGTTTGGCTGTGGTTTCAGACCTACACAGCGCACTAAAAACTCTCCTCTAACATTCTTTTTTAGCGTGTTGACAGCATCATGGCAAGGCAAGCTTTCATACTGATGCACTCACTGGGTGGAAAACTAAAATCGCTGGCTTAAATTTAAGAATAAATTATCCAGGGTCAGAGGTTCTGCAGGGAGTAACCTCCATCATATAGACGGCAGCTCAGGATGAAGGCCAGTGTCAGGAAAGGGAGATGTTATAAAGACTTCTGCAGGTTGGCTGCAGTAAAAATTTGGGCCAACAAAACAGTTCACTCGCCCACCATCTCCCTTAATGCAATCCGAGCAGGTCGCCCACCCAGCACAGAAACTATTTCCATGAATGCAGCAACAGCAGCAGCAGCAGTTAGTAGTAGTAGCAGATTGCCGTAACAGACAACATGTTAAACACAGGTCAAACGGAGGAGTCGGAGTGGAGGAGGATTTTTCCAATCCCCGAACTCCTTAAACCCACACACACACATCGTACAGTGACAGCCATCAAGTTCAGCTGAAAGAGAGAAGGAAAGTGAGGAAGAGTTATTGAAAAGGATGACAGAGACTAATCCTCCCCAAAGAGCAGATTTATACACAGCAGCAGAAGATGGAAAGAAGAGAGCAGTGGAGGAGGACACGGGGAGTGATTTGTTTAATCTGTTAAAAAAGCGTTTTGTGTAAAGTAATTATGTGATTTTTGATGCTAATTGTTCCTCATAAATTACAGTTATAATGAAAATTGCTGAGGGGCTTTTCCACTGTGTCTAAAACAAGACCCTAATTGTTGTTTTTACATGCTCTACAGGAAAGAGAGGAATAAAAAAAAAAAAACAACAACAACAAAGACATAAATGAGTGATGATCTCTCACATCCTGTCCCAGCAACTGAGAGAGCGGGACCCTCGGGAGGCGCTCACCAATCCTTAATTCCATTTCCCAAAAAAGACTTTCCTATTTTTACCCTGCGCCGCGATGATCCCTGGAGGGAAAGCACCCGCTCCGGGCCGTTTGGTTTTCCCGCAGATATGTCGTCCCTCAAGAAAACCCAAAATAAACATGCGGAAAACCACAAGGATAAATTTGGCTGCTTGTGCGGAAAAGCTTGGAGTCTCCGTGATTGCGCTCTCACATACTTCTTATAGGAGAAGAGAGATAGCTGAGAGGCAGCGGCTCGGAGATGAGGGCAACAAACGCAGGAGCGAAGAAAGTTAGAAACGGAACTGTATGGCTTAAAAAATGAAAACAAGGATTGGGGGAAACAGCTGGGGAGGGGAAGGGGGGGGTCTCCTGTGAAAAGTTTGTGACACAAGTCTACACTGCAAACACATGAGAGACGAACACTGGAAGAGTACAATTTGAACTCGAGAAGTCGTAGTTTACATATCTTAACATTTTACAAGCAAATCATGACATAGGAAGTTAAAGAAACTATTAGGCCATACGAGGTCAAAGAATGTCTCCAATCACAGCAAAATTACACATCTTTAATCTCTAAACAGAACATTAAAGAGTTTTCATGTCCCAGGATGATTTCCAGCCCCCATCTTTTAAACAGAAGAAAAATGGAAGTGCTCATAATCAACTAAAAATAGTTGCTCCTGCAGCGTATTTCTGAATTCCTGTTTATATGACCTCTGATCTGCTGTATACTGTATCTGCCTTGGCAGGAAATCAACCTTGTGCTTCACCGCAATGACACACATACCAGCCGGTTAAGACAAAAAATAAAAAAAAAAGAGCTGGGTTGATTTTGTGATTCAAAGTGTAGATATGACCGCAGAAACAGAGAAGCTCTGGAACCTGCATTTAGATGGTGTGAGAGTTAAAGTATGAAGAAAAGAGAAAATAATGCGTTGTGCATTTGGTAAGTAAAAAAAGATGTTTACTGTATGGTATGAATCTCTCCATTTGTCGGCTCCACCCAAGACTTGAACTTCTTTCCCCTGACAGGAGAGCAGAATGCAGCTGAATGCCAGACAACTGCAGTCTGAGGAATGAAGTGCTATACTTTTAAATGGATCTACTGTCTGAACAAACTCTTTTATATTAAGAACTGGTACCCTTAGTGGGCCAGTACACACCGACATGTTGTACCAACCCTTCAACATTTGATGCTTTGTGGCACTTTGTGTCGGATATGTTTTGTTTGTGCAACAACCTAAAAGGAGAGAGGAGATATTATTGCATGAGTCCAGACTTTGAATCCACCCACTGCACCGAGTTCAGCTAAAAGAGAGTCTGGCACTTTAATGTGTAACAGTGTTTTGGGGTTTTTTTGTTGTTGTGTTTTTTTGTCCTTGCCCAATATGCGCCGCAAGGTTCTAACAATCAGCTAGTAAGCAACATGGGCAGGGCTGACATCATTTTCAAGCTATACAAGGGGCCAAAATTGTTTTTCTTTGCTTGGATGGTAAAAGCATGATGCTAAGCAGTGAGTCTGTCATGCCTTCACCATCCAAGCAAAAAACTGTTTCATGCACCAAAACCAAGGACGGAGCTGTTAAACTATGTAGTGCTGATAAAAATTTAGATTAAGAATATGTTATGGCATTGCATGCCTCTCACCGGAAATGGTTTTGAAACCTTTTTGCAGCGTGCTGTTTAGTGAAAACACAAAAGTTTTAAACTCAGCTGGCATGAAAAAACAGGACAAGCCAAAAACAAACACTGCCCAACATGCAGGACTTTACCAACCAACTGAAGCTTTCACTGGTATTTCACTGGTATCAATACATGGACATCAATTTGAGACTAGATATTTATAAAAATGTAGAAATATAATATAATATAATATAATATAATATAATATAATATAATATAATATAATATAACATAATATAATATAATATAATATAATATAATATAATATAATATAACATAATATAATATACTTTTATTATTATATATTGAAATATCATTTAAATTTGTTATTAAGCCCAAGCAGATATACCAAGCTCTGATTTTTAGTGTGTTTCCCCTTAGCTCCAGCAGTCTGAATGCAATGCTTTAATTGCTTGAGGGAAAATGGGAGTATTTGTCATATTATTTGGTCAAACAGTATCTTTAATCTCTAATAATTTTGGACAACTCCTGGGAAATGATTAAGGGTACATGTGGGGCTCTGGGCTGAATTTTTAGGATAGAGAGACAAAAGAAGACAAAAGCGAGATGATGATGATCTTCTCAGCTGGAGTGACTCAACCATCTAATTTTACAACATGGATACAATCTTGTAGTAACACGGACAGTGTGGAGCAGGGAGGGTCGATAAACACTCAATCTGTTTACCCCATAAAAACTATTCAACTGTTTCTCAATACTCCCATTTCTGTTGTTATGAATACAACTGGAGACAACATCAGGACATCTGGATTTTCAGCTGACATCTCCTCCCACTGGGATGAGTGGGACTCAAGCTAGTAGACCCTTGTGGTCAAATATAGGGGAGAAAAAGTATAAAAAAAATAAAAAAAATGAAAAATTGGTTTCAATTCTTTTGTGTGTGTATTCACATTCAAATTTCAACATTGACTTGAGCCCCAATACTGTGGTGGATCAGCCGCTCTGCAGTTTAGCCCACAAAAATCCGTTCAAGTTTAGACTTGTGCCAAACAACACTTTAAGGAAAATGCAACATTTGTCTGATTTAAATGCATTTGGCAAAATATTTTGAGAGTTATTCACAGATCTAGCCTTTTATCCTCTTAAAGTGCAACAGACTAATGCATCTAAGGGCCTCCAAAACAACTTAGAAGGTTTTCAATCCCTTCACAACTGTTTTACAAATCAGGGGCCCAAAACAACATTTTGCTTAGGGCCCCCAAATGCTAAATACGGCCCTGTTTGCATCATAACTCGGTTTTTATATTTGCTGTCTTTTCTGTTGTCCCAATGATGATGTGTTTTCAGTCAAACAGTAATGACTGACTCTCCACAGCTCAAGTCTTTGTGTTTTAAAACTTCCCTATAGCTTGTGTGTTAAAAGACGTTTGTTCATAATTCCCACACTGATGCTGCACCCTGAAACTAAAGCTGCAGTGTGTCACTCTGCTGTCTACAGTTATGCTTTCTTTCACCTTCTTGTCTTACCCTGGTTATGTCTCCTGCTGTCGTCAGGTTCTGATTTCGTTTGTTTGGCCTTTTCCTTAAGTGTCATATTTATTTAAACAAAGTGGTGGGTCTTTTTGGTTTCACTGTTGCTTGAGGAGGAGGAGGAGGAGGAG
>JAQNCA010000002.1:6648230-6659339 GCA_029783725.1 Acanthurus tractus | reverse complement strand
TGTGTGTGTGTGTGTGTGTGCATGTGTGTGAAGCAGGGTGACTGCTATATGTCGCACTGTGTCACGGTTATTGTGTGAAGATTGCAGTCGATGTGAGTACAAACCTGATTAACTGTGTGAAACAGGAGGCGTAAATATAAATGTAATAATAAAGACGCAATTCCTTCTCCATTTGTCTGCCGCTGCAGCTGTGGCTGTCTGACACTTGGCTGCAGAAACAAGAATCTTATTCACTGAAACACTCCTCCTCCCCTGGGAAAAGCTGCACAGCGCTGGGAAATGCTGATGTGAAAATGAGACAAGTAAGAAACATTGGAGGTGACTCCCTTCTGGGGTTGGCCAATTTTACACGCACCATCCTGGGGCCAGAAATACAAATATGAATGGGTCCGCTGCTGAAAATAGTCCCCAACAGATGCAATATATATATACTGCAGTGTCTAAACCACAGAAGCCAACTAGGGAAAATATTGAGCCTTTTCAATTACCAAAAGTTTACATTTGGGACTAGTTTGAAAGATTTAGAACTTCATCAGGAACCAAAGGGCTTAAGGCTGAATGCTACAGAAGAGTTTAAAGTCAGAAGGCACCGAGAGACAGATTATCACATTGGTCTTTCTTTATGGGACTTGCTGACAATAAGAAAAATAAAGAAAAAAAAAACTCCAGCCTTGTCCTTTGACTAATAACTTAAGTAATATTGAGTATTTCTGTGGATAGATTTAGTGTCTAAGGAGTTAAGAGGCTTTAATTCCTGACAAATAACAGAATCTGGAGGAAGTGCTGTGGTTTGCTTTAAAGACGGTCAACTTTATCAATGGCTTCTTTCTTAGAACATTAGTGCTGGCATTTAAAACTCAACATGTGCTCCTCCCTTGTGTAGAGGGAAAATAACTCCTACAGTAATTGGTTGAATAAAGCAGCACTCATGTTTCTCATGTGCCTTTCAAAATGATTTCAATGGTGTAAGCCAGATTTCCAGTTTACCAGAGTTGTCTTCAAGTCCTGATTTGTTGCAGTGTTATGACATAGCCTCCTGGATCGTCATCGTCAGAGCTGTTTCCCGTCACCGCTGTGTGCAGTCATAATGCAGGAATGTGACTCGAAACACTTCAGACGCCTGGCTTTTTCAGTCTCATCCATAACTGGGACACTCTTTATATGAGCTGTGAAAGCAGTCAATCAACACACTGCAGCAGGAGCCATTAGCATCTGGTTGGTGGTCAAAGGAGAACTTAATATGGGAGAAACAGTTATTATAAAAGCCGCAACATAGTGGAAGTGTTGATGGCAGCTTCGCAGTAGTTCATTTCAAGTGAGAACACTGTTATTTGACCATGAGGAGCTGTGTGACTAGCAAAAACTTAGGAAAAGACTCACTTCAATGCAAATATTAGCTTCCTGAAAAATCTATTTGTCAATCAACAATGTTCTCCTCAGACTATAATTCTGCTGGCTCTTCTCCTCTACGTCTCATTTTTCTTCTCTCTCTGTCCGCTGCTCTCTTAACCTTCCTTGTTAGTCTCTACTTTCCAACAAGCCCACAGATCTGCATGTGAGGCGTCTCCTGCAGGGTCACATGGAGGAAATTGTCCTAATGTTGTTTGGATGACTCTCATCACAGACAGGCCAAGCACTCTGTCATCCTCCTGCCAACTAGCCCCTGGGTCATGGAAGGGTCTTGGGCGTTTGTTTCATTTTGCTCGACGGGTTGGTTGGGTGGAGTTCGTCATGACTCGCGCAAATTATGAAAGTGTCAGATTTGTTTGCAATCAGAGAGCTCTTAAATGATGATGCACTTACAGACGTCTAATCTTCCCTGCTCTTGTTGAATTATTCCATGCTAGGCCCCATTTATCTTGTCAAGTACATCCCCTTCTTTTTCTTTTCATCGCGCTGCAGCTGCTGCCTTTTCTTTAGAAGAGGGGAAGAAAAGCAAAAAATATCAGAAGGAAAGCAAAATATCTTTTACAAACAGGGAAGTTTCCTCTGTCTTTTATTCAGAGCCTAGAAATGTGAGTTTATAACACTTCTGGTTCTGCAAAAGGCTGAAAATGTTTATCTACATACTATGAAATTAAAGTTTTGGATCAGATATACAGGGAAATTCAGACAGAAGCAGTTTTGTTTTTATCACAGCAGTTTTTTTTTTACTGAAATTTAAAATTCTAGGAGAGTACTTGCTACATTTGATGAAAACAACTTTACCCAACAGCACACTTCAATAATATGTTTATCAAAACTAATAAAATGCTTTAAGAGACTGAATCAAAAAATGGATATGGTTTCCCCAGTGGATCCGTAATAACACAAAGAAAAGAGCTGAAGGCCGTTTACTAAAATGAAAAAAAAATGCCATTGTTTTATCAGTCATCCCCAAACCACATTACAGCTTTAATTTGGATGTGCATATACACAAATTTGTATTGTGTAATTTTCCATTTCAATTGCTTAATTCAATGGATTTTTTCATGAAGATTTCTTCAAGCCTGAAGGAATTAAACTACTCACACATTCCCACAAAACAAAACTTAACATGTCATTTGTTTGTTTGTCTAAATCAACTTCTTTTTTAGAGCAAAAATTCCTGACAATTAAATCAACATTGTTTGAGTTTTTAAAGAAGCCATTAAGTAGGGAAGTAGTGGTTTTGTGTCCTTTCTTTGTATGTTCATGCATCTTGTGCATTAAGTGACCAGTTCCTTAAGTGTATTAGCTGATCATGACTACTACAGGCTCTTAGCGCCCCCCACTGAGCAAGGTGCAAAGTGTGTATGTGCATCCTGTTCAAAACCTAAAATGCACTTCACCATTAGCTTAAATGTAAACTCAGTTAAATAAACTGAAGGTCTGAGGGTCTGTAATAAATTCTGTGAACAATAATCTAAACTAAGACACATTACTGCATTGTGTACACACAATATTATGTCTTTTGTATTGACTCTCTGGGGAAAGAAAAAAAAATTACTTTTGAATTTGTTCACATTTTGACAATGTTAGAAAAAAGAAAACAATAAAAGTAAAAGGAATGGCACTTGTGGAACTCTCATTGTAGAAAAATGACATTTAAAAATTTGATCAACAGTGTGTCATTCCTGGAAAAACTGTCCCACTTATTCTGAGAAATGTGGACAGTTTTTATTGGAACTAAAATCGAGGACAGCAGTGAAACCTGCATAAATTGTTAACAGCCCATTCTTTAAAACATTAAGAGAAACAGGGACATTATCTCTGGAGAAATGTGCTCTTTAAAATGTATTCTTTCAATCCTGTCAACTTCACAAAAGAGAATATGTTTATCTCGACTCTACTGAGATCGATACCTCAAAACTGCTGGTATAAAACCAGTTTAAAAATATTCCACTAAGAAATAAAAATGTATGTCTATAACTTGTGTGAACTAACCAACACAAACAAACAAATCTTCAAACAAAACAGAGACAGGAAGACCATGGATGTTTGCATCATTATGTACAGCTGTTTTATTTGTGATTTCCCCAAAACATTATCAGTATTTTACTACATACAATGCATGTAATCAAAGTACAATGGATCAATTTCAAAGACAAGAAGAGCAAAAAGAAAAGAGCGACACAAAAGACAGGCGGTGATTTTGACCACGAAGAGAGAAATTAGTTAAGGTACTGAATGTATAACACTATTTCTGTTACATACTGTAGTACTGATAGTGCCATCAACAGCGATGCCATGGCAACAGTATATGTTGAAAAGACAAGTTTCTGCTAGAAGCACTGAGGTCTGGTGAGTTTTACTGCATGGTGGTGTGCATGTGTGAAGGTAAAGGTACTTATCTTGGGACTCTGCTGAGATCAACTACAATTGTATTTGCCAAATTTGTTTTTCTTTACTTAATCTTTTTTTTTGTTTTGTTTTCCAAATGGTTAAAATTCACTCTATGGGAGGTCACGGCCTGCTGGATTTTTAGAAATGAACTTAAATCAAGTCAAATTGAACAAAATTAAGACATAAGAGGAAGTTTTTACTTGACAGCACTCATCTCTGTTCATTTTAATCTGGCAGTCTTTAAAGAACTGCTGAAGGGGAAATAAAGAGAAGTACTGAATGAAAGAAAAAAACCAGCAGAAAAACACTGACACTGCACATCCCAGTCAGGACGTGCACCTCCCACAAGTAAGCTACTGTTGACTCATAAAAACCAATGCAACAACTGCAGAAACTAACAAATATGTGGATATGAAGAGAGGAAAAAACAGCCACTGAAACTGAATGAAACCGTCTTAACATCAGCAATACGAGGACATATGGTCCTGCATTCTGGTTTAAAACCCCTGATATAGTCCCAAAATAAGGCTGTGGGTTCTAGGCACACCAAGGTACAACTGAGCTGAGCAATATGTGCATTTATGTTTTTTTCTTAAAGACATGAAACTTTCTGTATGTACTAGATGAATTAATATTCAGTTTATTTCTTAGTGCCTGGCTAGTCCAGGTTACTATTGAGATTAGATTTTTTTTTTTATTAAAAAGAACAAAGATGATGACAACAGATCATTTCTAGACGTCACATGTTCTGCAGAGCATTTAGAGACAAAAACACAAGTGCATCATTGGCAAAAACTGCTGGTGAGGGAGAAAGTGTGCGTTGTGTTTGTTTGTGTGTGAGTGTGTGTGCTGTGATCAGTGTCTGTCTTTTTCAGTCAGTCGGTCTGAGTGTGTTTGCCTGTGAGCGCTGTTGTTTTAAGTGCATGTGTGTATGAGCAAGCGCATATTCAAGAGGTAGCAGAGAAATGCAATCAGAGCAACAGATGTCCATCTGTCTTGAATGACAACCATCCGTCTGTTCTAACAGTAGAAAAGCTAACTTAATATTTACCTGCTCTCCTCAGGCCCAAACATGGGTGACAGTATTTTAGACCTTAACTGAGGTCTCAGAACTGAGATATCTTCAAAAAAATCCATCCGAAAAAACAGTTTCAATATTCAGTCTGTTGATTTCCATTTCAGTTTTTCAGGATACAGGTAATTTTAAGTGTAAACATTTAATAAACAAGTAAGTTTGCCTGTATCTGTCTCAAATGGCTTTTTTTTTGCAATCAGTTGGTGGACAAATCGGGTGCCACTTTTTCCAATTAAAACTCAATAATCTATTATGATTTCATTCTTATCACAAAAGGCCATGAGACAGATAACATGCTGATGCCATCAAAAACTGCATCTCTAAAATATCAAATACTTGTAAAAACAGAATTAAAATCAATTAATCTGTGAATTTCCAAATCTATCCAAAGTTTTTTTTTTTTTTTCATTAACAGCAGCTGGTAGTCATAAATGAAACTTATAGGAGCATTAAGTTCAACATGCTGTGAGCTGAAATGTGATTCATTAGTTGATATAATACAAGAGTGATTACTAAAGGCTTGGTGTGTCATTCACAGCATATCTTTTAAAGGCCTGGTTTTCTGAACGCTGAGTGAAAGCAGCAAAATAAACAAAGGATTCTGAACCAGAGTCAGTGGGAGTTAGAAGAAGGCAGAGTGCTGAGGTTGGGCTGGAGCAGGTGTGTGTGAGACTTGGCTGGCTTCTGAGTAGTAAAAAAAATAAACAAAACAAAAAACACTCACGCTAATTCTTTCTTGAAAGCTAAGATGGGATCCCAATGTTACAAACCCTTTGACGCTTGAGAAAAGCTACAGCTGGGAGACGAACACACAGAAACCTGAAATACCAAGGTGAAGCAGACTAAGAAACACTAAAAAGTTGGGTGTTAAGGTTAGGCCACTACTTTTTTACATTTAACATGTTAGGAAAGAGCAGTTATTAAAGTTAAACTACCAATCCCCTTGTATCAGTCATAATGAATTAATTCCCTCGTCTCTGAACAGCCTTGTGAAGCCGAACACCTTCGCACAAGACTGGTGAGGTGTTTGACCGTGCCATGCCAATCCAGCACTTTTAAAAAGCATAAAGAACTGGCAGCTCTGTGGAGTCCCATCAACAAACAAAAAAATAGTCGTCTGGCCAAATCAGGTGGCGTTTTACTACAACAACACCTGCTGGTTTGGTGGCATCAAAGTATTTTGAACTTACACTCTTTTGGTGCTCTTTGAAGTGTGTCTAAATGAACACACACACATACACACACACACACTGCCTCTATAGTTTAATGCTACATTCACATAGCAAGCTTTTAGGTTTGATTTTAGTTTTTGTTTTATCATATTTGAAATTAATGGAGCACCTCTATTCCATTATTCTTTCACATATACTACATAATAAACCCAAGCTAGCTGTCTTTCTGCTAAAAACTCTTTAAATGGACTTGATAAAAAGATCAAATACTATTTACTGAGCTACCTTTAGTGATTTAGCCTTTAAATAACTTTACAATAATTCAAATTTTGGTACATATACTTAAAATATGATTCACTCTCTTGCTAAAAAAAATAAGCAAAATAAAAAATCCAAGGATTCCACTCTCATCTCTGTGAGCTAAATACTATACAAAGCTATAACCAGGCATCAAGAGAGAACAGCTGGAGGTAAAAATTATCACCTACGTGTACTTCTTAAGCTCACGAATTACAACTCTATTTTTATTTGTTCTACATTCACAAAAATTGTTATGTGAAAGCTTATTTTACATTTGGACAAAGTCAGGCTAGCTGATTCCACTCTTTAGGCTAAGCTAACCATCTCATAGCAGTAGCTTCATATTAAACAGACAGTTTGGCTTTATTGCTTCACTAATTCACTGTCTCTTTATGAACGAGGTTGTAAACAAGTTTTGAGAAATATTTCATAGTTAAGCTTTTCAGTTATAGGATGTCTGTACAGCAAAATTACTCCAAATACCAATTAGGTCAGCTGTCTGGCTTTCTAACTCAGCCAACTACAGTGGCACCTTAATGGTCATGCAATATAAACTTGTGTCTTTGCTCCACAGATCTAAGTTGTCCAGATGAAAATTGTACAAATTAGCTGCTCAAAGTAATTAGAAAACATCAGATCTGTGTCACATGCCAAACAGTTTAAGCTGCTATGTGAACGTAGCCATGATTCCATGCTAAGTTTGTAACATGCTAAAGAGGCCTCTGATTTGCTGATTTTAAGATTTGTAGGCTTATATTGAGATTTGAGGTAAAAATCATCCAGCATTTGAAAAGAGAAATGAAATAAAAAAGAATAAACTGTAAATATACACACAAAAACCCTTCTAAATTAGTGTTAAAATGAGAATGGATGTTTGTCATAAACACAATCATGCTGCGACAAAAAAATATATATATTTAATATGTATATGTGCGGAAGGGAGAGGTAGTATGTTTGGTTAAACGCAGCGCCAAAGCTTAGCGGCACGTCATCTGTTTGTAGAGACAACAAAGATAGAAAATACAGAATGAGGCAGAGATGAGGATCGAGTGAGTAAAGCAGAGAAACAGAGAAACTGACAGCTAACATTTAGAAACATTGGGATCCGCTCGTATACTGACTGGTCTACTGGCAATAGGATTCTACCGGACAACCTTCTTCTTTGTACAACTGGCAACTAGTCTACGGTACATTTGGAATTGTTAAAAAAAAAAAAACACTGCAAAAGGTTGCTGAGGAGAGTTTTGATGCTGTCTGTGTGAGTGTATGTGAGTTTATGTTTGGTTCCTTTAAAGGCTGTTGTGAAAAGTCGTCCTGTAAATAACTGAGGTATTTGTTAGATGTTTCCAGCTGAGTGAGGTTTCTGTAAGTAAGGCTACTGAGGTGGAGCTGCTGACCTGGGTTGAGGGGACGAGGAGTTGAGAGGGGAGAGGCTGCAGCTTTGTTTGGGTTCGTCTGAGCCTTCTGCTATCAACTGCAATGCTCATGTTAACATTTGGCGTGCACACTATTAGCCAGAATCTGCCTTTTAAGATTAATGCTTCCCATGTGTGGCTAGAAATGTAACTGATAATTATTACTCAAATCAAATATTAGAGCAAAATAAATGCCATATCCAACAGCAGCATAGCAAAGAAAATAAGTGATGCTTTGCTCTCAGAACCCGTCAAAACTGAGCAGACTCCCACTCTGTCACCCTGTCCTGCATTCCTTTTGAAACAGATGATGTAGATGTAGATGATGAATGTAAAAAGTCCACTTTTTTCATTTCACTAGTTTAACAAAGTTTTCTTTAAAAATCGGAATTTCAAGAGCTGCAATGCGATACACAGAGTAGTGAGAAAGGTAATGTCACGCTTTGGGTTTAGGAGGCGACATCTTGTCAATCAATGCACACTCTGCCTGTACAGCGAGTCTCTACATCTGCCTGTGGCAATTCTCATCTTAACAACACTTTTATCTCCTAAGATCTTCTATACAGATTCTACGCAGTCTTCTGGAGGTCCAATCCGAGCATTTTCTGGGTGAGACAGGAAAAAGGAGCCATTCTGCATTGTCTTTTCACAGTAAAGTGACCACTAAATCTCAGACTCCCATCAGCCCTTGGTGCACCACAGTTTTTCTGAAAGCAGAGCCTGACTGGCTGCTGAGTTAAAGCTATGAAGAATAATCCTGCTGTAATTGGCTATTGCAGAAGAAGAGGCGGTTAGATGGTTGGTGTTGAATGTAGAGGCACGCCCATGCAGTTGCCATTGGCTAAATCCTGTGTCAGTCAGTTGAGGCAGTGTTAGTTCATGATCACTTGATTGTGTTTGACATCTTGCTTTTGTAAAAGCGGATGTAGTTTCCTTTTTATGTTTCTACAGAGCTGTGGACTACCTTTCCATTGACAGTGAAAAGACTTTGCTCCACTGTGTTCCTTCCAATCAGGTTACAGCTCCAGATGTGACACAGCTGCATTGACAAAGTCTGTTTTTTATCCAATTGGAAAAAGGGAGGAATACGTGTGCCACTGTCCCTTCCCTGTCCAAACGAGAAAACGAAGCCACATCATTGGTTAAAAAGAGCAATTCTGTACTCACTCACTTGAAATCAAGGGAACAAGGGAAGGGGAGCTGGTTCGTTTGCACTTGGAAAAGGTTCCAGGATTCCACCATGCTCATCTCTGCTTCATTAAAATGACGTCTCAGCGCAGCAAGCCAAGCGCTAGCTAGACAGCAAACTCTGACACGCAATAAAACTGACAATCTTGAAAAAAAAAAAACAAAAACAAAAAAACTAAATTGAAAATATTATGGATATACTGAATAATTGTCAGAAGCTTATCGATAGACTTTTAGAAAGAGAGAGATTGAGAAAAGATGTACATCCATAAGCTTGGAATGGACAGAGAGGACACTTCCTGGTCACACTGAGTTTTCGGGTGCCTTTGAAAGGCTTCCGGAAAGTTGCTTGAAAAGATGTTTTAAGTGTAGATTGTGCATGAGACTCAGCCGGTCGGGAATGCTCAACACAACCTACACTGGGAATGTTTAGTCACATGAAGCCTGTGCAATATAACACATTGGATTTATAAGTCCCATCATTAATAAAATTAGAAAATAATTAAAGTATCATCGAAAACAGGATTGGACCTATGCTGGCCCTTAAACGGGGACTTAATTAGTCAGTTTGGTTAGACTGGAGTTCATTCTTGATGTTCTTTCAGACAATGTAGTCTGTAAAACACCAATAATCAGATTTTTTCTTTTAAAGAATTGGGTGACGTGACTTGAAATATTGATTGGCAAAAAGTCTCAATCAAAAATGTCAGGTGTCAGAAAAGCCACACGGGTCAAACCTATATTGGAAAACCTTTCCTTACTGCAACCTGTAATGTCTCAGTAACTTGACCAGGACAGCCACCTCTGTCCATTCTAATTGAATACAACATAAGAGTCCATCTCCTAATTGCATATAGTGCTGTATCTCCAGAGCATCTTGCCATCAACAACTGAATTCTCTTAGTATTTTGCCTACCTTAATGTCTAACTATGTACAGACTTAGCAAGTGGTATTTACAAAGTTCATCCACAAGGGGGTGATCCAGGCCTGCAAGAGGGGGGTGCATGCACTGTGTCAACACGTGATATGATATGTAGTGATGTTGAAAAGTAACATCCTTATGTAACCTCGCTTATGTGGCTGGTGTGGAAATGATAGAAATGTGACAAAAACGTATGAGGCTTGATTTTAAATTTCTTACAAAAGAACTTTCTTTCTCTTTTTTTGTTACCCTGACCTGCTGTAAAGAGCATCTGAAGGATTTCATTCCAAAAACACTATTGTCTATTTACTGTTTCACCACTGTACATTGCTACCGTTTGTAGAACATATTTACTTTGACCTGAAAAAACGAACCAAACTAAACTTAGGGCTGATATCAGTCACTGTATGTTTAAAACAGATGATTCAGCCATTTAATTGGTGTGTCAACTTTAACAGTAATTTCTAATGGATTGTACAATCATGCAAACTATTTCATATGAGGAGTTCAAATTGAAAAGAAATGAAAATCTTGAAATATCTGAAAATGTTTCACTTTTAGCTTACTTATACTGTTACTTAGTATGATTAGAAATCACAGTGATGCCTAGAGCTTCAAAAAACAATCTCTGTCTTATGATTGTAAGCTTACGCCACACACACCATAAACATCTAGTACACAATATCATCAGACAAACATTTCCCTGAGGCAGCCGGTAGTTGGTTTCTGTCCAACTATCTAGCTCTAACGGTCTTAGCAGCAATCTAACCAGCCAAACAAATATTTTTGGATAGTTACTATCCACGAAACATGACGTTGTGTTTGTGTATGTCAGTCTAAAAACTTCACAGGTCCAGAAAACGACAAAATCCAACAGAGAAGTACTTCTCTGTATTAAACCCCCAAGTCAGAGCCTGTACACACACCCCCTTGTGGTCCATCGATATTCTCATATTCTGTACACACGTCACAAAAATAAAAGGGCTCCTCACACACTTTTCAGTGCTTTCTTGTGTGTGTACATTTGTCTTTTTAAATGATGACACATACACACACAACTGAGGAGGGGCCTTCAAATCCTCTACATTATACAACACTCAGAACTATTTGCTTCCATGGAAGCAACCATGTTTCTCTCTTTTAAATATATATTTCTATATATATCAGCTTATACATATTATTTATATATATATGTATATATATATATATATATATATAGCATTATACATACA
>JAQNCA010000002.1:6634721-6648130 GCA_029783725.1 Acanthurus tractus | reverse complement strand
GCTTATACATATTATTTATATATATATGTATATATATATATATATATATAGCATTATACATACATTCTTATTTTATGAAATTCCCTTTTGCTTTGTGAACAGGGAATTCCAACCGTAGCGTCTCCATCTATCCCAACACCTCTACTACTCATTCCTCTGAATCTCACCTTTCTTCTCACCATTCCCATGCTGAAACATTCCAACTTGAACTTCCTCTCTCCACTTCAGCAGACCGTCTGAGACCTCTCTTTGCACATACACAGATACACAGGTCTAAGAAGGAAAACGCACCTGCTGGACTTCATCCTAACCAAGTATTTTTTCAACTAGCAAACTAGTATTTCCATTACATTACATTAAGCTTGTCCATGGCTAGCCATGTTGATGTTTCTTATATTTGGATATCTTTGCTGTCAACAACCTGTAAATCATAATAGTTTATAGCTATCTTACACTAGGGTAGTACGTTACTAGGAATTTATCTGTACCTCTCAGGTGCCAGCATGGTTAATAAGATGTAAATCTGTGTATTTATTCCTGTCTGTCATCGCGATGATGTGAACATGGAACGATGTTTTGAGGGTGATGGTTAAAAGGGATGTGACAGTCACATCCATCAAGGTGTCTCCGCTGTAAAAAGAAATGTTGAGAATCTAGCAGTGATGTCCAGGGGAAGGTGGTGATGAGAAAATGTGATTTTTTGGATCAAGACGTTTATCGGTTCCAGATGTCTGCCAGTCAGGACATCTGCCTGCTTTGACGACATTTCATGCGGAACGATGTTTGAGATTCCAGAGGTCAAAATATGATCTGGTTATACAAGAGCTGAAGAAATCCAATCATGTTCAGATGTCCTTCATCAATTAATCCAGAAGTTCAGACATCTGAGTTTTGCTGCTTGAGGTCCAGAAGAAGAGGAGGAGAAGGATGGGCACATGATGAAGAGGTGAAGGATAATGTCTACCTAACTGATAATCCATCTTCTCCCACATATCCAGAAATATCAGGGCTGGGGTTTTCGGGGAAAAGGCGGTAAGGGTTGGTTAATCATCCTGCGTATGATGAGTGTGTTCACTAAAGCAAGCGTGTCTTCCTTCCTCTGCTACGACACCTCACTGCCAAACACCTCCAGCACCAGCGGGGTGAGCTGCATGCTGTGCTCGGGCTGGAATGAGAGCGAGCGGTATTGCTTGGAGTGCTCCTCATTCAGACTGCGCAGGTCAGCCAGCTTCTGGATCATCTTGGCGTAGAGGAGGCGTCCACCCGGGTGGTTGACTCGGATATAGGCCTGCAGTGTCTCTGACAGATGGTCCTGTAGCTGCTCGATGCGGCCGTGGTCTTGGACACCAGGACGATCTGCCAATGTGTGTGCCCATTATGAGGGAGGCGACAAAGAAGAGGGGGCAGAGAGACAAACAGGATCAGGGAGGGGCACAAGGAGGGAGTAGAGGAGAGTGGGGTCAAGGAGGGGAGGTGGATGAGTACAACGGGAAAAATGTTAGCTGATTGTAATCATGGTCTATGAACATGTTTACTGATGACGCAATATGCACTTTATTATCATATGGACTGGCTGAAGTAAACAGTATTTAGATGTAGTTTGCCACTTTTTACAGGATTTTTGTATTTTCTTTTACAATTCATACTTTAGGCTGAGTAATGGACTGATATTATAGCCATATCCAGATATCATCTTGATTTTGGAATTTTCTAGAGAGGTTGGTTTTGAAGTAGTGAAGTACAGTAACTTTCTGAACTTCCACATTACTGATCATTATGTTATCTGAAATCTCATTGTGTTAATCTTCATCAGATAAAGTCATGCTGCAGTTGCAACTACCAGTTACAGGTTTTACTAAAAAAAATCAATCACTTACTTTTGATACTAAATCATTTGTCTCAAGTTTGCATATTTTTTTTAGATATTGCTGTACTAAAAAGAGTAGATGAAATATCTGTGCTGCAATGACTGTTTCTGTTTAGATTGTAAAACACTTTATTACTTACATTTTATGACTATCTATTTATTCTTCTTCCTTTTCATCTTCTTTTTCTTCATAATATTATCATCATGACTTAGATAAACAGACTTGACTAATCAGTTTAAAGGGGGCATTTCTTTTTCAAAGAGTCTTGCTTTATTTTATTTATTTAAATGTTTATTTAAAAAAATGAGTGCAGTGAAATAATGTCCCTTAGCCTTGAGGTAGAAGGCTATTGAAGAAAAAAAAGCTTTTTGTTTCGTTGACTCACAATAGTGTTAGACAGTGGAAAAAAACAACCTTTAAAGTGTTTGATATTGAATGAGTTTGCACCATCTATTAAGGTGGTCTTATTGCTCTGTTGTTCGTTAACAATTATGTTAATTATCTGTTTTTAACTTGTCACTGAGAGCTTACGAACATGCAGTTTCATTGGTTTGTTCCAAGTTCATCCTTTAATCAGCTGTACAGAATGTTTCGTCTTCCAGGAAAGGTGCTTTTTTGTTGTTACTGGCATTATCAAAAACACACTTATGCTTTCCTGACATGGTGCTGTTAGTAGTCAGTCAATCTGCTAACAATCTCACTCTCGAAACATGGCTCAGCTGGAAATACACCTCCACCACACACACGCAGATCAACACAGGCAGTACCTGGGGAGAGCAGGCAGATGGCCATGAGCAGCACGTGTTCCTCCTCGTGCAGGTTGAGTTTCTTTAGACCCACCTGGAACTTCACCAGCGGCTCCAGCAGCTCCAGAGTGTGACCCGCTATGACGAAACACACATGACAAGATCTTATTCATCATATATTGTGCTTTTCTATTGACTTGTCAATGCAAACACTCTTTATGTAGCTGAAGGCCATTGCTCTCTGTGTGTATTTCCACATTGTGGACAGAGAGCTCAACTTCCTGCCCTGCATGTGTGGATGAATAAGAACTGAGAATGTGTTTGTGGCCACTTTATTGCTTCCATGAAAATACCTGAAGTCAAAACCTCATAGTAATGTGAAAGCGTGCGTAGAGGAGCAGTTTGTGGGTGATCCGTTAAGAGTCTCATATAAAAAGTAAAAAATTAAAAAATTAACAGCTGTGTCATCAGCTATTACGTTCAACCCTTTTCTCTACATGAGAGTGCGTACTTGTGTGGGTGTTGTGGCCTTCATGGGTACACCTGAAAGAAGTGAGTGTGTGGGTGTGCAATAAACAGAGTGTGTGATATATAAGCAAGGTCTCTGTGTGAAGTCTTGAGAATCAGAGTCTACATGTGCTGCTTATGTGTTCATATGCTGATTCTGCAGCTACTTTGTTTCATTGCAGCACAATGACAGACAACAAAACACCAACCCTTTGTAACATCATTGATGCAGTATTTGAAGTCGGGTCCTCCACAGCTCCAGGACATGTCCTCCAGACTGAAAGACTGATTTGAACGCAGCATGATGATCTCAATGGCACTCGACTTCAGCAGAGCGATCTGGTCCTCTGCTGTCAGCTCTCTGCAACACAGTCACAAACAGTTTGTTACTACACTCAAACTGTACAAGTGTTTATAGTCAGACTACAGCATGTTTGCAGCTCTAATATAAGAAGCTGGGAGTCATTAAAGAGGAAAAAAAATATTTCGCTCTTTTACTTTAGTTAAAGGGATTGCCAAGTCATTGTAAATTTTAGAACTAGACCAGTGAGTCATGAAATATAATCTTTGTGCCCAAATCAAAACAATGCTGCATAGAAACATTTGCTGTGCATGTTTTACCCAATACATATATTTCAGAAAAAATACTTTCAATAATAAATATTAATATGATCAAAAAACATTTACTTTATTCCTGTGTTTTCATCTTAAATGTGAATACTGTCGGATAAATTGGTAAAAGACTGTTTCTTTGACACAAATATCAGTAACATTACAAGCCTGAGGAAAATTAGGAAGTAGTGACCAAAAAAATCAGTAATTTCATTAACAAAGCTAATGCCAGAATAACAACAAAACTTCCAGAGAATAACACTTGCGCTGAAAAAAAAAGAAAACCAAACACAAAACAAAACAAAAATTTCAGAAGCAGCTGTATAATAATCTGGTAGATTTAAAGATAATTCCTGGTGATCACACATGCAGAATCTATGGTCTTCATAGGAAGCTCCAGCCAAACATGCCAGTAAAACAACAAGAACTCAAGAAAATGTATCTGTGTCAAAAAATTCTCACTCTAAATGACTCACATGAACACAAAGAGACACACGCACCCACCCACACACAAATAAACACACACACACACACACACACACACACACGTGCATACGCAGCACATTGTTCCATCCTATCACAGGTTCCTGTCATTAGAGGGCTGAAACAGGAACATAAAGATCTTGTTATTTTTTAAAGAAATTGTGACAACATGCACGCACAGTTGTAATTGTGTAAAAGTGTGTGCACATTCTGTGCGTGTGTGTTTGTGACTGATAAACACAGCATGCACAATGAATATATTATATGGTTACTGTGGCAACAGTGTTCAATCCAGGCATCCTGTGGCCATAAAACACACGCAAGCAGAGCCCACAAGTGAACAAGGTGTGTCTCAGCAGATCCCCTCCTCAATACTCCAAACAATTAAGCTCAATATAACTTGTAATATCTGCTGTGTCTAATGAACGACAGTCAGAGCTACATCTGTCAGTAGAACACTGACTGATCCCAGTACAAAACTTGCATCATTTCTAAGTCCATCTAATGCACTGGAAATGAACTCATGCTTCACACTATGTCCCTAAGATTTAATTTTTTTGTTTCAGGCTGTACATGCCTTTTGCTGAGATTTGGTTATATCAATTCTTTATTTCACGCTTAAGTCTGTATGTTTAAATCTGTATGTTTTTTGTTGTGTTTTATTTTAAACAAACAAATTTGTTGGAAAATTGCAAATATAGAGTTAATCTGGGGAATGGCTAAATACTGCTTAAATCACTGCAGTGTTACAGTTAAGAGGCAAGGACAGAAAGTAGATCAACTAAGGACTAAGAGCTGACTTATAAAACAGATAGTTATGAGACTTGCCTTGGAAGAAAATCTGCTGGCAAGTAACCTGCCCTTAGAATTTATTAACTGAGACTGTAAAGTGGAACACACATTCAGCTCAACAATTCATTTTTCATATTTTTGCAATATCTTCAAGATTAACATGAAATCATCACCTCTATTTTCCCATAGAAAATCTCCCTAACACAGGGCTGAGACTCAGCTCCAAATATCTGAATAACATACCTATTATGCACTGCAGCAAGGCAAACAGCAGGAATACATGTATGTAAATATGAAGCTGTCTGCACATCAACAGTTATTGTTCTTGTTCCCATTTGTGTTTCACAATGTGCAAAAACACATTACTGCAGATATGTCTTCCTCATTCTTTTATTGTGTGGTCAACACATATGTACAGAAAAATGAGGAGACTACATGAAAACCTTCATCTTTTTCAACATCCTAAATATAGGAAAATATGGGATTTTATCTTAACCAAATTAAAAGATTTAGGCAATACAGCTGACCAAATAGAACTGAAAGACTTCCCGTTGCAACTTACAGAATCTAAATGATAGAAATACAATCTTTTTGTGCAGGCAATTAGGATATCACTACATGTATTATCATCCAAAATGCCTGAAAGAAAATTCTTATTTAGGTTATGTCAGCCAGAAGAGGCAATAACAGTTAACACACTTAACAATAACACTAGGCAATAAATTATAAATACAGTATCTTATTTGATATAAAAAGGTAAAAATCATAATTTTTGGATTAAAGACATAAAATTTGTCTACAGCTATTGTGTTAATGAAGATTTAATGTTGATATGGCCATATGGGTTAGGGTGTGTCCTAATTTGTGTCACAACTGTACATTATCAAAAAGAGCTAACCCTTTAACAGTTCATGTATTTATATAGCTAGACCCAGTTAAAGCAGTTTTTGGTAGAGCTTGTTTGTTTGGGAGCAAAATTAGCCTTTACCTTACTTAATAATATCCCACATACACATAAGTAGTAAATTGCCATGCTCTGCGTGTGGGTGGAGAGCCTTTCAAGCTGCTAACCACTGTATCTGGGTGAACTTCTGGTCAGATAAAGAAGGATTTTTCCAGTCATCAGATCATGACAAGTAAAACATCAGATAGCTGCAGAAGTGATGCAGTTTAGTTTTCAACAATGCCAGAGGACAATTTATTTATTAGATTATTTATATACTCACACTCACCTAAGACTACTGAATAATTTGCTGATGCTGCAGCTAACAGATGCGTTCTTTTTCTTTAAATCAAATCAATGTTACAAAATATTATGGAAGATAAACAAAAGATTATATCAACTTTTTTATTTAAGGTGGAGATCTAAAGAATGCCAGTTATCTGCTTTGTCCTCTTTTTTTCTACATGTGTTATTGGCTTCTCAGTTCAAGGAATTCTGTCTGATTTGATCATCTTTGTATTTTCAGTTCCTGTCATTAGGACATGGCAGCAATTGATATTGAGATATCTTTTATAAAACTGTTTTCTACAGGTAATCCTAGTTATATAATTAGTTATTAATCTTCTGGTGTGCCCCTCAAACAATGGGGGATAAACAGGGTGAAGCCGTGCCTGTCAGTTTAAATGAAAAAAATGTAGTTTGTCAAGGTGGATATTGCCCCATTATTGATGCGATGAGTTTGGTGCTTTGGGATCCCAGATGGCATAGTGCCAGTGAACTGTTTGTGTTCTACATGTGAGTCACTTTTAAGGCATCTGATGCACACTATTATGTGTGACTTAGATGAGTCAGAACAGCACCACAAGGGCTTTAACCAGCCCTAAGAAGAGCTGCACTCACTACTCATCCAGGCTCTGAAAACACTGATGTGATAGCCAAAACATGAATGATTACATTTTTAATTGTGTGCTTTTATATTCTGTCTTGATTAGTTTTGTTTTTCTCTTCTCCTTTTTCCTTCTTATTGCTATGGACCTCTTGTAAATCTAAAAGAAGTCTCTAAAAAGATTAGCAAATCCCTGAAATTTAGAAGCTGTAATCAGAATTTTTTTTGCCTGATTATTGTAACGAATGCAAAGAACATATCATTCCACTTTAATTTTTTTCTTAAATCAACTTACTGTTTCAGCTTTAAATGAACTGAAATCTATTCTGTCCACAAATCTTTATCAAACAAGGCATCCCACCGCAAAGAGCAGGAAAACTGACTTGACACTAAGTAAAGGGTGATTTATTCCTGCCGTCAAATCCAGGTTCACTTGCTGATTTTAGAAACAACTTGGATTACATATCATATCTTCAAGCCCTACTGTGACATATTGAGTATGACCATGTTGACTACTTGGATTAAAAGACACTATGCACATTAGGTCTGATTTCAAACTGTACTGATACCTCCAAGTTTGAAATCAGACCCAATTACTGAATCATATGTGGTGTGTACCTGAAGCCTGGGATCATCTTGGCAAAGCCAATGACCTTCTGGATGCTATAGGAGACCAGGTCAGCCAGGTGGGGCAGCATGGAAAGCTTTGTGTCCTCCTCACTGGAGTCTGGACTGCTAGCGCCGTCTTGGTACATCATCAACAGGCTGCTGAAGTTCATCTTGGTGTCCACAGACTCTGTTTGAAGGGAGGATTAGGAGAGGAGATGAGTGCAGAGATGGAAAGACAGGAAAGAGAAGGGGCAGAGAGAAGGAGTGATTTTAATCAGACATTTTGCACACAAAAAGAGCCAGTGAGAGGTTAAAAAAGGTGAGACAGAATGTGACTTCACAGTAAAATGAAAGGCATTAAAGAAGGAAAACCACAGTCAGAGTACTGACAACAGACTGCATTTTTTTTACTGGGCATGTCACAGGACTTGACAGTTTTAGTTGTGATCTTGCTGGTGATTCGGACACATACAAATAAATCTTGCAAATTCTCTGTTTAAGTGTTATTACATTTGTCTTATATTGTATGCTACGATTGTTTATTTTTGTTGTATTTAACTTTTTGAGCCCTCTGTCCTCTACGACTGACAATTGTTATGGAAATAACACATTATTTAATTATTTATTTAGTTTTCATAATCATTATTTTCTTATGACCTGGCCCTCTTTTGTTTTTGTTAATTGTTTTTAATATTGCTACCCTGACATCAAATACAAAATAGCCTGAGCATAAACAGCATAGAAAAAAAAAAACCATACAATACAAGCAATACAGAACAACATGAATCAAGAAAATGATCGCAAATAAACTCATGGTGGAATCAAAATGGCTCAAAATTTTGCTTGGCGAGCGGGAGGTTCATTTGGGTGAAAGTAGGGCTAGTGCAGGCTGAAGCTACAAACTAACAAGTGCACTACTTCAAGTTGATGACGTCACATGGTCAGTTGCCTTTCATGCTGGCTCATAACCCATTATGGTCCCTTTCAAACAAAGCTGCATGTTGTGTTGTGGGAGAAAATGTGTTAGCTCCAATATCCTTATCCTGGACAGAAGACCAATAAGTAGCTTGCAATGTTTTCGCGCACGTTGCTTCAGCATGACTGGATTTTTTCTAGTATAAGCCTTTGCCCACAGTGCTCCTCTTTTTTAGTGACCATTATTTACAATTGAAGGATAATGTAACCAAAATTATTCAGAGTTACATTCATATAAGCTATACGAGCAACGTCATCCGTGACATGACATGATGTGTTCACATTTGTTTAACAATATAACGTGAGAAAAGCCAATAAATAAGATATCAAAAACAAACAAATAAAAAAAACACTTTCATTCATAAATCATTTTTATGTATTTATACTTTTTTTTCACAACATAGCCCTTTCAGATGACATTGTTATCTGTTTTATGGAGTTTTGATAGAAAGCCTGTTGGTTACTTCTCAGCTGGAGGAAAAGAGATAACAGTTGAGTTAATTTTCATAATAAAACACATTTTTTTTAGGTTTATTTTTTACTTTTTCTTTCATTTCTCATGTTTTTCATCGATTTTTTCCATAATTGTTAAAATGCGCTTTCCAAATAACACAAAATCAAAAGATTAAACACAATATACATACAATACAATAAAATATAAAAGCTGGATATTAGACTTTCCCTATAAACTATTTGGTTGTAATTAAGAGCAGGAATGAGGACACAACAAGGCTAATATCCAAGGGTCTTAGCAATGAAACACAATATAATATGCAATAAGTTTAATTCGATGAGTCAGACAAGCCTGCGTACATGTACTTGTGTGCTTGTTGAGGAATGAGGAGCCTTGCTGAGTAGATGTTGAATGGCCTGTCATTGGCATGATTAGTATGAGGGCAGAGGCTCGTGTTTATTTATGGTTTTAATATTGATGGAGCTCTTCCTGACAATAGAGTTGGTTAAGTTAACCCTGGAGTATGAAAGCATAAGGACAAAGAGGAGAAGGACTCTTTGTGCATCTTACCAGGTGAATGGTTGAATGAGTCAGAGGACGCATCAGACAAAGAGTGAAGAGAAGCAGCTCTGCTGGCACTGCGTGTTACTGGGCCTTCACGCACTGGAGGCTGCAAATACACACAGAGAAACACAAATATTAATGTACTTGCTGTGATATTTTCACAGCTCAGTGCACAGCTAGGTTCCTCCTCATGGGTGCCACCTAAAGCTAAGGAATCAAATCCTTCACAAGTACAAATAATCACCACACACAAGGAGCCTGTTTCATAAAGAAGCATCACCAGGTTACCTGGACACGACATTTTTAAAGGCTCCAAGATTAACAGTTGACTTGCATTTTTTATGGGGCACCATCAAAAGGGTTTCTTCAGTCTTTATGTGTGTTGATGCATCTCTATGTTTACATGAAGATTAAATTGAAAATGCATGGCATTGAGTGTTTATTTGGTTCTGTTTATTTAAAAAAAAAAAATTGCTAATAATTTTCAAAGCAGCCTTCAAACCTCAGTTTTTTAATCTTGTGGTCAGGGGTGCATCTAAGCCTTTGTGTGTTTCTTTTGCACGATTCCTTCATCATGCAAGGTTCAAACTGAGTTCAAAGTGACACTCACAGCTCAATATCTGGAAAACTGATTTATTATATATCTACTACCCAACTGGAGCGTGGTTGTTGCTGTCTGCACAGTGTGTTCTAAATCACACACATGGAGAAGTGTTTTGAGACTTTCTGCATTCTCCATTACATTCACTCTGGACGACCCAATTGTTGTGGTCCACAGAGAGAACGTCGTCTGAAAGTATCAATTTCATGACGCGGAGGACGAAAATACGACGCCGCTGTTGGGCGGATAAACACTTCTTGTGACTCGTGTTACGAGTGTCAAGTAAATTGAAAACACACACAGGGGATGGTGGCTGACGTGTTGGTCTCCAGTAAATATGACTGTGGTTACATATATTATTTACAGCTATCTCAAGATCACAGGAGCTATGCTGAATCCCATTACTTTCATGCATCATGCAGTCTGCTTTCTTGTCACTGCCACACCTTTGTACCACACATATGTTGATACACCAATTATCAATAAATCTTGCTGTCACTACCACCTCACGTATACTCACAAATACTGAATATATGAGACTAAAAAGCACAGAAGAGTCAAAAACATATTACAAAAATACATTTTGTGCATAAATCAAGAAACCAAAGTTTAGATGTGATTGCAACCTTTTCCAGCACTTACATTACATAAGTGTGAATTTGTACACATTTTCCCACATATACAACTTCCATGGCCACTTTCTAAAAAAAATGCCAGTTGTACATGGGTATACACATATAGCTCATTTTGATTTTGCTTTTCTTATTTAGAGCTCATGACACATACTCCCATAGCCACAGAATTTTTGGTATTTGTGTTACCAGGCAACATCTCCTTAAACAGGAAGAGGTTTACAAGGCTGGGTTAAAAGACGAGATTAGAAATTGGGAGCGAAGGAGATTTACTGATTGCTGTCCATGCCATGAACAGAGGACAACTTTGAGTTTCCTGCATATTTATTAGAAGAGTCCTTCAAGTCTTTGTCATATAAAGCCGCTCACTGTCTCACTGCTTCCCTCTGTCAAAGACATTGCACCCTTGCTGTCTCTTACTCATGGTTTGTCTACACAGGAGGTGTTTCAGCATTCTTTTTTTGAGTTTCTCTCTGCTGTAATTTGGTTTGGAAGTCTAGATTCACTCAAACATCCAACAAATAAACATCGGAAGCTCCAAGATCTTTGCCTAAGCGTCACTGCTGTTGTCTTTAACACTGCATCAATGATCTTGAAACTAAGTACAAAACATCCAGATTCAAGATTCAAGATCATTTAATCGGCATTTAAGGGTCAGATAATGAAATGCAGTTAAAGTGCCCTTATCTAAAGTAGAAAATTATGAAAATGTATATTTTCTTTTACATTTGAGTGGTAAAGAAAGGTTGAGAAGTCAAAGAAGTCTTTTAGTCTGGTTGTATGCTAGCGGAAAATGCTGTAGCTGGGGTGTCAAATTTTCCTTCAGTATCCTTTCGGCTCTGTGCAGGCACCTTACCTCACCAATATCACTGATGCCCTGGTAAATGAGCATTGTTGATCTGAGACATCACAGGTGTCCGGGTATACAATGCGGTTATGAGTTGATCCACACCTTCCAGCCAATCCAAATCCTCACTGACCATGGTATAAAGTAAATACAATAAAAATACATACTAACTGTGCAGTTACCTCGTCCTCAACTGAAAATCAAGCATGAAGGAGTGGAAGTCTTTTTGGTGTTTCAGCTATAATTGTAGTGTGCTTCAGCCAGTAACAGTCATGGGTAAAAACTTAAAGGGAAAATGCCAAGGTCTGTAGTGTTTTGGTAAACCACAACAGATGTCATCCTTGTCCTATTATTACATTTTGTTTGAACAGCCATTCTTTAGCATTAAACCTCTGAAAAAATTTGTTTCCATGGGGGCAGGCTGCTAACTTGAGAGAATATAACAATGATTTTCTGTTGGATATAACTTGTGTTTCTGCTTTTTTACTTGAAAATTCATGGCCTGATGCCGTGCTTCCCTTGCCTCCTTCCCCTCTGTTAGATGACATCATGGCCAGCTCCACCCATATACATGGTGCAAAATAAAGTGATTTTGGCTGCCCCACTGTCAGTGTGGTTTTTGGTAAAGGGCAGAAACTTTGTACTGCACTAACCCTGAAGCGGGAGAAGTCAGAATAGGAGGCATCGTAGGTCTTGTGGTGAGCTTCCACCAGGGAGGAGATGATCCGGGTTTGCTCCTCATTCAGACGTGGCCTCATTGCCTCCCGGGCTGCCTCTTCCTCTTTTCTTTTTAATATCATGTCCTTCTTCCTCTGCACCTCCTCGTCTGTCAGGATGACTGCAAAGAAGAAAAGAGGGCAATAAGAAAATCTTACAATTACTTGATGAAAAAAACCAGACACATTTTTAAAAATGCTGGTGTCAGAGCTGCCAACAAAGAGAATTTAAATAACAACCAAGCCAAGCGTAAAAATTAGCCTCAAAAAAACTTGACAATATACCTTAAACTGTTTCGACAGCATAAATTAAAACTCTCATACTAATGGCTTACATTGTTGTTAGTACAAATGATTTGGGATAAATTTTGGACTTGTCTTAATCTATTAATAAAAGAAATGATAGAGAGAAAGGATTTAATCAAGAGGTAACTCCATTAACACGCCAAGTATCACTTGGTTTTGTAACTGATCTGAGCTCCTCTCTCTGTAATTCAGTGAAAGTGAGCGCATGGTGCTCACACATGGTGTCACATAGTATAGTGACAACACACACACTCTTAATACTATCAGTATCACAATGTTGGCACGCTCAAGGAAAAGCTACAGGCAACAGTTGTTGGCACAGAATTCCAATGAGGGTGACAACATTTTTGCATCTAAGTTTGAAAATAAATGACAAACATCTTGCATAAAATGTCCATTTTTACCCTCAGTCTCAGCGTTTTGTCCTCTCTGTAAGCCATTTTATTTAACCCCAGCCTTTCATAAAAGACAAAGCACTGATTGTACAACAGGTTTTTTCAAAATTTTTCAAAATTTAAATTAAAAATTGGTGATTTTTTTTTAATGAACCCAGGTACTTGAATGCTTTGTTAGTTTAAGTGTTTAAAAAAGGAATTAAGGAAAAAAAATTGGGGGATAAAAAAAAAAGTTTTGACCCACAGAAGGAATGAACTTCTTCTGTCATAACCTAACAAAATATTGGACAAAGCCAAGACATTTTTTGAAAGTGAATACATGTTCTCACTCACAGCATGTTAAGAAAAGAAATTCATATCTAGATATTTGGCTTTAACTGGCTCTTATAGCAGGGATAATAATTCAATTCAATTCAATTCAATTTTATTTATATAGCGTCAATTCACAACAAGGTTGTCTCAAGACACTTTAC
>JAQNCA010000002.1:6621657-6634621 GCA_029783725.1 Acanthurus tractus | reverse complement strand
GTCAATTCACAACAAGGTTGTCTCAAGACACTTTACATGTAGAGCATGTCAAGATCACACTCTATAAATACATTGATCACACTCTAGATCACACTCTATAAATACATTGATCACACTCTAGATCACACTCTATAAATACATTGATAGTAAGTGCAGTTATAGGATGGATTGTGGTTTGTGGAGACCAAATTCTGCTTGTCAAAAGTAAAACATGGTCAACTTTTAGAACTGAGTGAGACAGCTGTAATATAAACTCCAAATATTTCCATCACAGGTTACATGAACCATACATCTTCTTAGTTTGGCACGAAAAAAAGGCCTGCCATGTCTGCCATCTTTTCATTCGCCGAAGAGACGGGTGTTGGAAGTTTAAGTGCCTTTTGCTTTATTCATGCTGCAGGAGTACAGACTGCAGGCAGAGAGAAACAGTAGTGCAAAATGGATTATACATGCTGTTTATAGTAACTCTTTTAAGTGTGACTGCAGGAGAGGTTCTTTCGGGAATTCCTGGGTTTGCATGCTATTTCCACCAATCTTATAGCATTACATTACTTTGTAATCATATAGTCGAGACATTCATAATTTATTTCAGGTCACAATAGATTTGCATCCATCTCTGTTGGTTTTAAAATGCAGTGCACTCAGAGGCATAGAACAAAAACTCTATATGCTTTTTAATAACTTAGAAGAGGTCAGTTTTGCCCAGATATGAGACATTTGACCAGATCATGATGTCAGAGTTGCATCAAAATCATTCTTGCAAAGTTTTAAATTAAAACCTAGTCAAGTAATATTTAAAAAACAGGGGTCAACTTTTTTGGAATGAACACTTCCTTCACATGCAATATCAACATTTCTTGAAGTGACATCACAGTACAGTCAAACCACTTCCTTCACATTAAAACACTGTTTTGGTGAGGAATGCTGCATAAGGGTCAACCCCATCCGTGGCTTTACACATTTAACACAAGCTCATTGCAGTGAGTAAGAGAACAGGGCAGAACTGAAAACACTGGCACGCCTGCTGTGAAAATTATGTGAATGACAGAACGACCGACATCAAGCAGAGATAAGTGGCAATGTTCAAATTCAGCTTTGGAGAGCTGCAGTAAGTGGGCGAATACAGGCCTTGGTTACATTAAATACAGCACCTCAGTCTACTGGCTTTCTCAAATTTCAATTTTAACTTGCAGGCCAGAACAAGTCCCTGGAGGAGGTCTTTTTTATGGCTGGTATCTCAGAGCCCTCTGAAATCTACCCAACCCTAAACCTGGCAGCTTCTGTCAGTCTGACTGCTCCATTTCTACCTGCTGATGGAGACAGGCTCCTTCAACAGTGAGATTGGCATTGCATCATTGTGTTCTGTACAGTATTTTGATTTAGTTTAATATGGTAACTCATACAATTTGTGCATTACAGTATTTTTCTTGAAAAATGCCTCTGAGCAAAAGACTGAATGACCCACATCTGGAGAGGTGTTGCTGAGTGGCCAGTGATGGTGTGAAACAGGAAATCTGCTGTATGTATTAAGATTTTATAAAATGAAAACCAGGCAGCTCTGTTTAGTATGTGAATGTGACATCTGTAACAAGATGGTTTGAGAAACTCCTTCAGTGTTACATGCCTTGTTAGAGTACTTTACAAAGCAGAGCCCATTTACTACTTGAATTAAAAAACTGCTTAGCACAATTCCGCTGTAGCTGTTGTACCTGAATTATATATGCAGACCTGGTCGTTTCCAAGGCCACTCTGGCCTTTGATAAATACAAATCAATTGAGGTGTCGCAGCCAAAAAATGTATGGAACCAAGCCAGAACCGATAGTACAATATCAGCTTTTTCTTGGTGAATAAAGGCTGATGATATTTGTAAAAGAAAAGCTCAAAAAGGCTAATGAAAATGCTAAGCTTTCAAGAGTCATTCAGTCATTAATAACACCATCAAGCACTTCCAGTTAAGGAAAGTCATTTAAAAAGCACACACACCGTGGGCAACATTTACTGCATACTGCTTTTACAAACTGAGCACATTTAGCTGATAATTAGCTTCATCAGTCACCATCAGTAATCAACAAAAACACACATCATTAGACTGTAAACCATTAACCAAAACAATAACAAGCAAACAATAACAAACTACAGTTGAATAATATCAAAACAACTTATGGAAAAGCTCCCTACAGTCTTACGGGAAAACATTACACCAAACTTGATTTAAGAAATACAATATATTTACAATTCCTTAGCTGTTCACAAAGACTTACTTTAAAAAAACAACGTTAAGGGCATCCTTTGTCAATCTTTCTTGTAAATTTGGCATCAGCAGTTCATTTTGGACTAACTTCACAGAATTGGATTTTTTTTTGCCTAAAATCTCAAACAGTCAGTGTTGGTTGGAGTCACAATTTTAGTGGAAAAAGACTATACCAACATCAAAAAAATTAAGGTAATTTACTTAAAATATGTTCTGCTGGAGGGTTCAGACACTCATCAAATTACATACCAACTCATAACACTGTTAATTCACTGTTGTGCAGTGTGTGGCGTATATCTAACTAACCCTTTGTGCTCTTGCTTATTTTGTTTCATCCCCTTACCATTTTACATTTTTGTGTGTTCCTTTCATGGTCATGAAAAAGGAATAAGAGCACATCAGCAATAACAGGTGGACACTTAAATTTTTCAGCAAGATAAAAACTGTATGTGCATTTGTAGTTAGTTAACACAACACAACAAATCTTTGCAAAGAACATGTGAAGTAAACTCATACATATAGTGTTAAGCTCCTAGAGCTTATCACCTTATGTTAATTGTTAACTAGCCGGCCTAGCTTGATGACAGATGCAGGGAATTGGAGGTTTGGTTATTTAAATGCAAGGCATGTATTCTTAAATGAGAAAATCAGCCACTTTTTATTTTACAAAACATAACAGTCAGTTTGGGGTTGGAGAGGCATCAAGACCTCACTCAAGGGCATCCGTGGCACTAGCTGTTAGAGGTATAGTATTATTCCTGCCAAGTAACTGTCATAACATCATACCATGCATCGAAAATTTCTGTAAATTCTATAAGAACAAATTATATGAACAAACCCACACACATGAAAAGTGTGCACATAATGTATGCTGGTCTGCTCTGGTATGTGTTACGTATGTTTGAGAACAAGATGTTTCTGTTGAGCCAAATGAAAGAAGTCCGATGAGTGTGATTTCATCCTTGTTTGATGCTGCTGATGACATAAAAACACATGCAAGCTTCCCAGCACACACGGGACACTGTAGGAGAATACACGGCTAAAAATACATGAGGAGAACTGCACAGTTACATATTTACTCAGAGCAAATATTCACCCCAAACCAAAGGAAGGCAGATAACAATTGCTTAACTCTATTTTATGTTGTGATCATATTACCTATTCGCACATTGCTTTTCACCTTCAATATATTGCAGCAACTTAAAGATACCATACAAAAAACACAAAACAGAGAAAAAAAATGTAAGTTCTGGCTTAAACTAGTTTTAGGGTGTACCTAATGGTTCAAATGTTGTAAGCTTCATAACATTCACATCAAAATCAAAATTCAAACACATTTTACAGGTATTTGGATATTGTGCAGGTCAGACTGGGTATTTTAGAGGAACACTAGAAGATATGAGGAATAAACACACAGTCATGCTGAATTTTTCTCTGATCTAGATGCATTTACAGGCCAGGGAAGCTTTTTGGAATTTTAAGTGCATTTTTCTTCACTTCAACCTGTTGCAGCAGGGAGATGCAATGATGCCAATCTGCACTGTAATTCGTTTTTCTTTGTTGACTGCTTACTGCCTGCTTAATGGAGGGGAACTGTTCTTTAGTTAACAAAAGTACAGAGAATGATAGGAAAAAAAGACCGGAAGGATAACAGAGCCACAACCGCAAATCTGCCAGTTCAAATAATTTTGAACTTAGAGAGCAGCTTAGTTGGCCAAAATAAAAGTTGTAAGCAGCAACAAGTGTTCCCGAGGTTCCTCAAAGGTGAGCAAAGTCATGTCAGCTAGTTCAATTTGTTTAAAGGAGTGAGACCAATTCAAAACTTTCACAACTTTATCATTAGCAGCATTTAAATAAATACACGCTTACAGTTCTGCTGTTTGCCCGCCCCTTCATCAGACTTAAAAGAAAATTGCTGTGTATGTTTGATTGATAGAGAGCAATAAGCTCAAACACGATTGAGTTTCAAGCAAATGGGTGATAGGTCAATGAGCTATGACCATGAACTGTGTGATTCATAGTCAGCCTCTAATGGCCAGGACTATCCACTCTGCTGTTGAGCATGTTTTTTTTCCCCCAAAAATCTCAGGTTAATACAACAGAGGTCTATAGAAATTACCCAAACACACACTAAAGATAAAAAGCTGAAGTCTAATCAATTGATTGCAATTACGTCTCTAAAATAACCGTGAGGGGAAGCTCAAATATTATAAATACAACAGAAATTTAAAGCTCAGTAGATGCCTTAGTAATAAATATGAGTTACTGGTTATAACTCATTAGTTTTCTCCAATCCATCCAGGTCTTAAGACTGGCTCTGTCGTCACTGCAGGAGTAATGCACTGACCCCTGAATGCCTCGGCCCATATTATCCTTTTGACTCTATGCCACAGTGACCGATTACCCATGAAGCGCTCGACTGTGCAGACAGACAGACAGACAGCATGACTGCCAGACAGACCGCATCTGCCAAAAAGAGACAGGCCCAGAGCCATGAGGTCACAACACGCGCAGATTCGACGGCATGTCTGAAACCGTGGCTGCTACACAGAAACCATCTCACTATTCATACTTTTCTGACATCAAATTTAGCTTCATCATATAATGCTATTTGCTTAGGGTTATAAGCATGGCGTGGGCTGTTTTTAAAAGATAGAGACCTTGTTCACATAGGCTGAATGCAAAATTAAAGGTCCTTACACTAATTTCTTTGTCTTAGTTGGGAAAAAAAGCAATAAACTTATCTGCATTTGCTCTAAAAGGTTTACCTGTTTACTAAACTGTCAATTTATTTAGTGTCATGGAGCAAGCTAAAATTTTAAGCCAGTAAGGACATATTTAATTGGAATCGAAGGAGAAAAGCACACCAAATAAATGCATACTTTGCCAGTAACTGTTAATTTAAGAAACCAATAAGATGGCATAAAAAACTCTAAATTAAATAGTGCTGAGATCATGAACTTCATAGTAAATACTGGTTGTTTTCCTGGAAGCTGTAAACAACTATATTTGAAGTGGATTTTTTAGTGATTGCACCCTGGATTGCAACCACAGAAGTGGCGTTACATAACCACATGATGTGGTGATGTAGACAACAACAACTGTTTGGCTACACAAGCTTAAAAGGGCAACTTAATGAATCTGACTGCTAAGCTAACCAAAGGATTTACTTGGCTTTCATCTCTTTTGACCCACCGTCATTAATTAGACTTTGGCCGCACTCCAATGTCCATCCTGTCACAGGCCAAAAGTGGACTGCCCACAACCACTCCTTGTGGTGAGGACATCCAAACATGCAGCACGGAGCCCAAGCATGAATAGGCACAGTTTGGTAAAAGTATGGCACAGGCTCTCAAAGCAGCTATTCTAAGGCCGGGACATGATTGAACCAGTCAGTCCCCAGCCAAGTTTGAGCCCTGGATGGCATCATTAAGGCAGGAATCCACAAAAACAACAAACCATCAAAGGAACATCTTGACCACCCCACAGCGCTTGGCAGACGTGCAGCAGTTTACCAAAAAGAACGTTTGCTGTTTGGAAAGTGTCTGATTGGATCTGGTGATGTGGTGTCCTGCATGGCAGAGCAGAGTAAGGAAAGAAAGGCAGAAAGACGAACATTGAGAGAGGGGTTGTAAGAAAATTAGAGTTTGGTCAGCACCAGTGATTCCAGAGACCTTGACAAAGAGGGAGAGGCAGAGTCTTGCTGTTGCGGAGGCCAGAGGTTCACAGTGGGCTAACTCACTAAAGTGCCAACCGACCAGTTAAACACAATGGAACCTAACACTTCGATATGGTGTGATATATGTCAAGCTGGATTTGGTGTGTGGCCACTATTTTCCCACTGCTGCCATGTGACTGTAATGTTTCAGAAGGTAAAATCAGGTCAGTCAGGCCTCAGGGCACCCGCACACTTTACGCGTGATGCAGAATTGCTTATCAACAGATCACAGTGCAAGTGCACCTGGTGGTATGAAGGTGTGGAGTATTATCACAGGCGGCGCTTAATTGTGTTTATTCAGCAATAAAAAAAAAAAAGTCTTCATTTCATGTGGTGTTTGGTTTACAAAGTATGCATCTGTGTTTCTTATCAGTTGACAGTTAATGATCATGCTATAATTTGCATTTATTTTTTTTATTATTTTTTCTGTATTAGTTGCACAAATATAGTTGTAATTTTGCATGAATTCATAAACAACAAACATGTGTTCTTTTGTATAAATATGAAAACAAAGTGGGACTCAAAAAAATTATTCCAGGCCATTATTGATATTTAAACAAATATAAATACCTCTAAAGATACAGTAAATAGTCTGGGCAACCAAGCCTTTGTTTTATGGATTTATACAAACGTGTGTTTGACGTGTTTTTGATCTATCAATCTGTAAATTGTGCATCTGGCACTTATGGTAATGCAGGTGTAAGGGTTGTCAAAGAGCCAGAATACAAAAGACTCGGAGGGTGAATGAAGAATATGAATTAGGGAGGCAAATGAAGGGCAGCACTGCAGGAGAAGCTTTGCTACTGAAAGGCTCAGAGGGCGGGAATTCATTCATCTAAAGGCCAAAACATTTCAGACACTCTTCTGTGATTCTAATCCTATTACCAATACACACTGGTACAAACAGACAAAAGTAGCAAACAAATACATACACTGACACACACACACACACACTCACACACAAGTGGGGAGGTCTTTTCCTGGCATCTTTCTAACCTCTGTCAAACAAGGACAACAGAGTGGTGTTTACTACGGACTCAGCTGGCACACACACACACACACACACATACACACACAGAGAGTTTGATCTGAATAGTGGTAAGGCCTAGACAAAGCTCTCCGTATAAAGACAGGATAGAATGAATCCAAACAAAAACCCACAAAAACTAACTGAATTGTAATTAATCTTTAAAGATGTATTCATGAATATAAAGAGCTATCTTTGATTAAAAATAAGAGTAACACTGGAAAAACAATGTATTTATACATCCTTAAACCATATCTTGATGGCAATAGATTCTTTATTCAGTCTGATCAGCTTCACACTGAGACATTTTTGTTGACATGTCTTTCAAGACTTTAAAAAAAGAAGTTGTTTTGCAAAGTAATTTTAAGAGAGACATATTATGGTAGTAGGAGTTTGCTTTTCTACTAATAATATAGGAGATATTGTACTTTAAAAACAGCAGCAATTTCTTTAGAATATAATGGAAAATTCCTTCCCAAGTCTTCTACATGTATCAGTGCTGTCAAAGATTCACACAGACAATAAAACTCACGGACACACACACACACAAATGTAGCTGTAAGGAACCAACTCATGAGAACAACATTTAAGAAAAACATTTATATGCTTTCCTCTTTGACAGAAGTCTATCATATACGTGGTCGATCACAGGGCTAAAGGCACACTTATTTGGCTTAGGCAACATTAAATTTTACAGTGTGTTGGGGTATTTTAAAATCCTGAGGGCATATATTTTTTTTTAGTACCATAAAAATACAGATCTTTTTTATTAAACTGATACAGAGATGCTATGTTAGGGAAATACAGTATATTGTAGTGTATACTTCAGAACTGGTGGAGAAGGCAGCTGAGCTGAGAGAGATGGGGACTGTGAGTGGTGAAGCTAACATCACAGGATGAGTGCAAAAGAAAAATGATTTGCACTGCATTAACTGAAGCTGAGCAAACTACAAGGATGTTAACAATTTTTTTCATGTGCAAAAAAGCACACAAGTATGTGTGGTTATTTTGAAGCCTCCTGGTGGTTGCTTCACAAGATTTAATCAATGGAACTAGCAGATCTGTATTCCATACTAACATTTTGATAATACGAGTCACTCAGAAACACAGACTGTGGATGAACTCATACCTACTGCCTTCAGGCGACTGTGATGAGAATTAATCACAGCGAATAAAGTGAATTATACTCTAATGTCAAGCACTAGTTGTTTGCAAATCCTCCTTTCTTTCAATCGCCACCCAGGAGTGATTCTGCCTTTGCAATTACTATCAGCATTAATTAAATAACATTCCTGGAACAGGGTTATTATTGCAGAAGTTTCGGTTTTGTACAGGCAGTGCAGATTATATACAAATTGCTGCCTTTAGGTTCTATGGAAAACAACAAATGGCAGTGCACTGCAGAGCTCAGCGGTAAGTCGACTCCCACCAGCCCATGAACATGCATACTAGCTGTGAGAAACAAAGGGACCATTTTACATTTATAAGTCTTCTCTAGCCTCCTGCTCGCTCTTCCCTCATCTTTTCTCAATGACATACAGACACTACAGTGTCTTGTGGCTATCTGGGCTTAACTCTGCCCTGCATCATCTCCGTTTCATACAAACACAAACAATGAGTTTGTGAATGAAATGTGGGCCACATCATTGTGTGTGTCTTTGAAGAAAGAGAGCCATTGTTAAACACTACTTTAACCCCCTCCGCTCCTTTCAACCCTTCCTCTAATTCTTCCCGTCTTTTTTCACCGGTCATGGTTAGGCTGCTGTGCTATTGTGGCTTCTCCTTACAATCGATGGAATAATTCCATTAAGTGTAAGCACATATTGGCGTTTAAACTTGTGACATAGAAAAACAAAGCTTTTACTCTTTTACAAATAAAACTGGGATCTTGGACTGATGATTAAATAACTACTGGATAATATGATCATTTGTCAACATGCAAAACAGAGATATCCCCTCTATGTTAATGATTATGAATCAGTTGTGACAGGGTGCCCTATGGAATTAACATGGGGTGAGATGATGTCTCATTCTCCCTTCGCAGCGTGCTCTACTTGTATTACATGCTGGTCCTGTATGCATAACCAACACGGTTAAGGACTGAACAGAACTGTGGCAAAAAGCCACAAAAACACATAAGACAATTCAATTTTAACCCAGTCAAGCAACGCTACTTAACCTTGATAAAAACAACTATACTAATGAATGGAACCCAGTCTGGTTTGATAGAGGTTTGATAAAATACACTAATTAATATTTTCTTCTATTTGACACAAATCAGAGTTTGCCATATGGTACTGCCTGCCTCATGCATATTTGCCACTATTTCCTGTTTCTTTGTTGAAAATCAGATCCATTTACACCCTACCATTGTATTTTACTGGCAGCTGTTCCTTAAATGCTTTAATGTTTTGAACCAGATTACTATTTGCACCAGCCCAACTGTGATCAACCTCTTCCATCACTTTGTTAATTTAAAAATGACTGGGTTTGTATTTATTGAGCTTTTCTCAACTCCTGAGGCTTGTCTTTTATATATATATTCGTAAATATGAGGATAATGATGACAGGATAATGAGTTCAATATTAGTAAAAAAAAAAAGTAATACTCTCTTGTTACTAGCAGCATGTAATATAGGCTGAGGAAAGTCTGAATAAACAAACTGAAAAAAAAAAAGATTATTGCACTCAGTTCAGCAATGGCTGCGGTTTTATGAACTGATTCTGAAGGAGGATCAGATGGTGCTGCTCTACATTAGACACCTCAATAATTACAATATCAAAGGAATGTGAAGAGGAGGCAAACATGTTACATCCTGCATATATCAACCCAGTATCAACCTTTAGAAATGTCGTCTACTGTACACTATAATTTATGATGTTGTCATCTCTTATTTCATTTGGTTATGAGTTCCTTTGAGCAGTTTTGAACTATATATCTGTAAAATAAGATAGGACTTTAAATTACTATGTTTCAAAAATTTTCTCCAATCATGTTATACAACAGAGATAATACCGCATATGACTTATGCATTGTCACTTAAGAAAAAGTCAAATTCTCATCAGTAAAGATACCATGTTTCTGTACTTTTATGGTGTTAATATAGCAGAGAAATAAAAACAGATGATGACTGACTGCTGAAATTAAAATACTTTCAGCTAACTTTCTATTTCTGCCACAAGCGAGGACTCCAGTTAATCAGAATTTCAGAAAAAGTCAACTCACACTCTTTCATCATGCCAATGTCAATGCAGCGTTTGAGACGACAGGCCTGGCAGTGGCGTCGATTGTCCTTCGTGATGGTGCAGCTCCCGTTGAATGGGCAGGTGAATGAGGCTTTACGCTTCATGCTGCGCCTATAGGATTAAACTTGCTATTAGTCAGTTACTCCTCAAGGATCCTTCTTTCCCTGGGATGGATCTTGTGATGGTCTTAATGCTTAATGCTGTAGCTGAGGGAATCTAACATGTATGAAAAACAATTGTTACCCATGATAATGCAACCTTTATCTAAAAGTCTTAAAAAAAAAATACAAATCCAGATATGTTAACCATTTCAGAACCAAAGATTATCTGCAAACTACACCAAAACAATCAGTCAAGTTAAAAGCTTCTCTGCATTATACATTATTTCTATGAAACCTTTTAGCAATAACTAATTAAACTCTAGATGAACCAGGTCATACCATTCATAATAAAAATCAATGTTTGCTTGAAGGGATGGTTTCTTTTCCCCCTTGGCTGCTGAAGTTAAAATTAATTATAACACTTCATTACATTAAAATGATAAAGGTAAAGAGGTATGTGTGTTGAGTGTGTTCATTTCAGTTGAGAAGAGAGAGACGGAGCAAGAAAGAGGGGAAAAGAGGAAAACATACCAGATAATGGACTTAACTGAATAATGCATACTGTTCAAAAACATTGCATAATTGTAAAGGAAGCCAGAGTGAAAAACATGTACTGAAATACAACATCAAACACTTTGTGTACTGACATCCAGTCGCTGAATGACTATTTGCTATTAAGAAATTGCGACATGTTAAGGAGAAAAAGGCAGTGCACTAAAGTTATATAATTTGAATATTAGAAAAAAAACATGTATCTCACTTACACATTAGTAATTAAGTGTTAAAAATATATATGTTTGTCAGTTTGTTACCTAAGGTATGAAATATCTATTTGCAAAACTGAAATGGCCACCAAAAAGTAGTCTACAAGGTTTCTAGCAGAAAAGTTCATTGTCCGTCAGTGCTGCTTAAAAGGGAAAATGAGACTATTATCTGAAACTTAACATAGGGAAAAAAAGATTTTATTTATGACAATTTAGCAGAAAAATTAGTACTTAAAGCAAATGAGAAACGTAATGTTGTCACCTTTTCCACAATTCTAATAATTCGTCATGTTGAAGAAACACAGATCCCATCCCCACATTTAAAATCTCTACCTAGAAAAAAGACAAACACAAGTCAGGGACAACACCTACCTGAAAAAACCCTTGCAGCCTTCACATGTCATGGCATTAAAGTGGAAACCGGTGGCTTTGTCACCGCACACTCCACAAATCCGTGGGGCGTTGCGGTCAAACTCCTCTGGTCCAACCACAGACGTTGTCACCGTCATGGGCTCCATCACTGCCGAGAAAACATAGCAAAAAAAAGAGATAAAAGGGCCTGTTGCGTCCTGATGGCTGGATCCTTCTTTTAAGTAAAACACCAACAGGAAAAGGCTGACTGACACACACCTTCTGTGTGCAGACATAAATTTCACCAACCTCGAACAAAGCTTTAAAATCAATGAGTTTCCCCTGCTCGGGTGTTGTGTGGGAGTGTTTGAGTGTGTGCTTCATGGAGAGGGGTGTGTTTTTCTCTTCTTATACAAACAGGTGTCAGACTATTAGCATATTAAGCAAAAGGCCTTGACAGCCACACTTTGCATCTTGCAGCTATTGGCTGAGTGTGTCAGCAGACACAGGTACACACACACAAACACATGCACAAACACTCTCTCTTAAGAAAAGTGCAATAACAATGCTAATAGGAAAGGGAATTAATGGTCAAAAGAAGGCCATTTGCTGAAGGCCAAGAAAAAACTGATAAATTTAAAACTGCCAAGATGAAATATCCTCTACAGCTCGTTTTCACACACACACACACACACACACACACACCCACACACACACACACAACAAACACACGCACACCATCTGGCATCCTGATATGAAATAAACAGCAGTGGAGTAACACACACCGACAGACTGACTGTGAGCCAAATAATCCATATCAATCTGTACAGAAAAATCCTCTGTTCAAAGTCTGAGTGAAAAAGCAAAGTAACAGTGTATATAGTAGGCATAATCAAAAGGTACAAGCGTTGGCCTGGACATAGTATGGCCACGCAGGATTGAAAAATGCACAATTCATATAAACTTATGAATATGTTTCCGAGTGTATAACAACTTAGCTAAGGAAAAATAACATGGCTTCTTTACTTCCCAAATATGATATAACACAAGTTCTTTCTATCAGAGTGGCAGACCGACTTTGTTATACAGGTTTATTTTTAGTATATAATTTTTACACCCTCTGGTTCCCAAAAAGGTCACACTTAAAAAATCTTTGTTTTCTGTAATGTGGTGATTTTTAGAAAGTTTGATGGCTTTAGAATCATGTTAACATTATTGCAGGGCTTCAATTTTGACTTCAATGTAATGTAATCATGTAATTTTCTAACTTAGTACACCAACCAAGGAAACACTGGACACGATGTATGACTTACAAATGCATGTTCTTGTATTGGTTTTTAATGTAATCGCTTAAATTTGAGATGCACTGAATGTAAATATGATGTAATTCGTTATAAGGAAATATACAAGGACAGAACTAAATATAATACTCAAAATATAACATGGAAAGGAAATTGCTTGACAAGCACATGGTTAGGTGGTTTATGGCACTGTAATGCCTAAAT
>JAQNCA010000002.1:6599184-6615327 GCA_029783725.1 Acanthurus tractus | reverse complement strand
GGTGAATTTTTTTCTAACTAATTTGTTTATTTTATATTTAAGCTTAAAATTCAGCTATTCGGCTGTTGATTGACAGCCTGTTGATGTATAGCCGGGGGCAGTTAGCTGAGTGGGTGTGCTGTTCGTCCTTCGACCCCGCCTCTTTTCCCATTTTTGGTTTTTCGTTGTTTAGGCGGGCTCTTAACAGAGTCACGCACAGGCAGTGCCCAGGATGAGATTTCTGAGGCTTCACTTTCGCTCATGTGGCAACCAATGGGTGATGTCACGGAGGGTTTGTCCTGTGTTTTATACAGTCAATGGTCCACATGTATCTCTGTGATAAACTTCCACTTGTTTTTTTACCACAGTTTTTTTAAATGATAATTAAATATTTATATTATACTGATAATTAAAAATCAGTTGAAGCCCTCTTGGAAGACTTATTTTAGTCATCTTGTTCCTGGTAAAGTCTGACATTGCTCGAATTCAAATATTAGTTTTAATTAGTATACAAACCCAGGATACAGAACTTGATGCATTTTGGTCAATCTATTTAATAATAGTACCATAAAAGCACAAAACAGAACATTCAGTAATCCCTTTTGGCTGGTTTCCATCCCATCTTTACTATCACACAGAGTGCCCACATGTTGCTTAAGTGTTTTTAACTTGGTAAAAGGAAAGCATAGACATTTAAAAGACTGTCCCAAAAGTTAGAACTATGTGAGTTCACACAGCCCTACCAGCAAGCATTTGCACTGCAAAAGTGTCACTGGACAACTGCACCCAAACCCTGACCAATTGTGGGGCTGCTGCTCTGTGGTTGACCCCGACCTGTGAACCCTCTGAAGAGGTGGCAAGGGAATAATAAATTATAAAACCATTCTTTGAAAGAGGAACTTCTTTGAATGCATGAATCACCCTCTGCTTGCAGACATTTGAGGATTTTTGCAACACCTAAAAAAGACAGTGGAAACATAGTGTTTGCGAATCCTGCTTGAGAGATGGCATCAAAAAATACACATCTACAATTACATTTCCTCTTAAAGTCAACATATTTCATTCAAATGCAAATATTGTAGCTGCAGTATGAACCAGGTACCAGCATGAGCTGAATCACAGCCAGGCCTGTTGTGAGGCGCTTATAAGTCTGATGAGTCAGAGAACACTGCTATTTTGTAGGCTATGTCCTTAATACAAAGAAGTTCCAATTTATTGCTTATTTCCTTTGATTGTCTTTTATCTTGATTATTATATTTCAGAAACAGTTTTCAATAGTTGGATTTTAAATCATAACAAAATGCTATTTTTGCATAGACAGACTTTAAAAATCTTTCAAAGCTTAATCAGCAAACCAACAAATTATCTTGTTCCCCAATCACCTTTATGATCATTTCAAAATTGTTTTACTGTAGAAATTCCCGAAATGAATAAATGCTGTCATTTATTCAGTCATCCCCATAATTATAATCTTCTAGTCTGTATATGAAAACATGCTCTACCAATCTACCAATCTACCAATACACTTATATGGTGAGTCAAAAAATTTAATTCGGACACTGGATACAGAAAAAAAGACAGGAGGAAGAAGTACTTCAGTTTACTCTTTGCCCTCTCAGGTGTGCTACACTTTAAAAAATGTCAGGCTGAGTAGTTTAACACAGTATTTTCCACCATTATTTGCTTTTGGTAGACTCTCTCAATCTCTCCTTCCACATAGCTCTCTTCAAAGCTAAGCAGTAACCCAGTACCGCCCAGTCCTGTATAAGGCTCAGTATAGGAGAGTACCATAGGAAATGGAATCTGTTGCGTATAGAGGGGTTCACTCTATAGGCGGCACAACAGGGAGCATGGCCTACTTTTACCACCAGCTGCCTCACAGTGGGCCTCACTAACAGCTAACAGCTATAAACCTCAGTCCAGCGTAATACAACAAAGCAGCAGTCGGGCCAGAGCTTAGCACACACACACTCAAAGAGAGACTTTACGACTTAGCCGTCTTTGTTTTTAACTTTGCTTTTGGAGCTTGATAGTCGAATATCACAATATCACAAGTGGAATACTATTTAACAATCAGTGGGTTTCTTTTTGAAATGGTTAGTTCCCAGGTATTTGGTTCACGTTTGGCTTTGTACTCAAATCTTGAAAGGTACAGTATGTTGAGGAATCACAGAGGAGTAGAATGTGAGCATGTGAACCAACTCTGGGTCCAAACTTTCAAGTTGGACGCAAAGATGAAAGCCACTGTGTTGGTTTTCCTCTGAGCTGGTAGCTAGTAATTGAGTGACTAAAACAGGTCCACATGTATGGTCCTAAAGCCTTTTTTAAGTCCCTTTTAATCTCAGGCAATACTACCATCTGACTACTATAATACTTTACTCGAATACTAATTAGGAAGTACTGTAACAATCTGATCATACATAATTCTGTCCATTCCATATGCATCAATGAACAAAAACTAAGCAACATCTTAGTGTGACTCGAAAAAAATAAAAGTTATACAAGTTACAAATACTTCATCACAGGTTTGTGACATACCTATTTAGTCCAAATTGATGCAGGCAGACTAGAAGCCCACTCATCAACTCCTATTTTTCTAATCTCACAGTATAAGATGCTGATGGTTAATCAGGAACAACATGATGTAATGGTTTTCTTTACTGGCAATAGAATTTGGGCTCCTAAAGCAAAAAATCAATACATTATTCCTATCTTATGTTCCTATATTGGCAAAGGCCTTGAAATCTGAATTTACTGTTAGTCAAATTAATGGTGCTGCTTCCACCCAGAAACAGGCCAGGGGCATGATGTGATGATTATACAAAGTCTGAGGCCATTCAAAGAAAGGTTTCAGAGCAAACGTGTGAGAGAAAGAGAGAGAGAGAGAGAGAAAGAGAGAGAGAGATTCTGTGTTTGAGAGTGAGTGAGTGAGTGAGTGTGTGTGTGTGTGTGTGTGTGTGAGAGTGAATGAGTGCGTAGGTGAGTGCGTGTGTGTGGGTGTGTGTGCGTGTGCGTGTGTGCCAAATCTATTTGAAAGATACTAATTGAGTGTTTATACTAACTGGAGGAAAATGCAACAGAGATGGACTGTTGTGATTGGTTGGCATGCGGCACACCCCCTGACACATGCACAACCACATAGACTCAAAACAAGTCATACTTTATTTGTGCATCATTTACTCTTCTCCTATCTCCATTGTCACATAGTCAGTGTAGCTTTTATATGACTTCTGCGATACAATCACAGGACAAGGTGTGTGAGATGAAACATGTACTGTTTAACCACATGGCCAATAACATATGGTGGTCTATTTGTGGTGCACTGCCTCATTTATACAAAATACGCAGGTAATTTTATTCTTTTCTGGCATAATTTGATGATAAATAAAACCCTACTTTACTCAGCTAATTATAAATAGATAACATGAACCAAAACTGAAGCATGGTTTCTGATTTGATTCGGACTCCATCTATTTTAGATAATATTTAAATTAGTTTTGACCCAGGCCCGGCCTCCTCCTGTGTTCCCTCTCCTGCCGCCAATCCACAACAGCAGCTTTGAACTTTAGACCTCGTTTTCTAGGCAGAGGATGAAAACGAACAGGCCGTCGGGCTGTTGGCTGACTGACAAGGAGACGAAGAGGGAGGAGCGTGAGTGTGAGAGGGAGAGACAGAGAGGAGCTTGTAAAGAAAGGAATGAAGTAATGAAAAAAATTAAGGCGGGAAGTAAGGAATGAAAGGAGAAAGTGAGAGAGAAGGAATGAAGGAATGAAGGAGAAAAACAAGCTGGCCAAGGAAACATGAAATGCAGAAAGGAAGATAATAAGTAAACATGGTTGAAGAAATGCAGGTTTGAAGAAGTAAGCAAGTGAGGACAGAGGAAAGAAGATAATGATGAGGATTAACTCTTTCCATTACACATCATCACACATGAATTTGATCCCAGTGCCACCCTTGGGCCAAAATCTCAAGTTTTGCATAGAGCTTCTTTTTTTTTTTTTTTTTTAGTATGATAGAAGGAATATTCTTTTCACTGTTTACAGCTGTTTCTTTGTAGTGAATAAGTATGGCAGAAGTCTTTCTGAGCCTTAGGGTGTCGAGTAATCTGTCCAATGTTTTTTTTGACAGCTTCATTGAGAGAGCTATGAACTCAGACTGTAGTATACTGTGCACACTGAGATTAACATAATAAGTTTATAGCACAGAGCCAACACATCCACTGGGTACATTTCTTTTATATGTATTATAAAAACATAAAGGGATGCAAGGTGTACACACTTCAGTGTTGAAGACTGGCTCACTCATGGGTAATCAATACATTCTTGTCAATTGCTGACCTAGAATATGTGAATAAGGGCAAAAGGACACCACCTGATTGACTGGACATCATGTCGTGCAAGAATCCAGCCACAACAAGCTGACAATGGTGCAGGCCAGGAATCCAACTAAAATGTCTGCTTTGAATACGTTTACAGGACACAACTTGTGTTACCTACAAGAGCTTCTTTCATTCAGACATATGTCTGACATAATATGTAATCTCTAATTCCAAGGTTGATAAAGTAGCTATCATTTGCTATCTTTGATGATTTACCAATGTAAATGTTTTATGAACACAGATTTTCTTGAAAACTTTACAGAGGAGTCATTGTCCAGTATTTGAGTTGGGCCAAATATTCGCTTGCAATGTTTTTTTACTCTCCATTGTCCAGTAAAACACCATTAGTCATTGTTTCTTTGTTACATTTTGCCATAGAAACAACAGCTGCCTGATTTTGAAGATGCTGCAGCCTTGACTATGAGGTGGGCCAAGTAAAACAAACACAAAACAAACCCCATTACAAGGGCCTTTAATTCAGGCCAGATCTCTGATGACGCAGACTGTGATCATGTGGACAGCAGACAGAGGTAGTAGTGAGCATGAGACTTTCAGTGCCAGAAGTATTTTCTTATGTCTGATTTGTAGATGTCTACATAGGACATAATTATTTCTGAGCTTTCTGAAATTATTTCTGATTTTTTTTCTGAAATTACATGAGCTAACTCAACTTTCAATTAATTTATGGTTCAAGGTAAATATAAAACAAAAACAACAACAAATATGACCTTGTCCTGTCTGTGGAGCCCACCCACTACTTCAACAGAGAAACATTTCCATTACATGAAATATGGCCTTGGCACACACACAAATTGACTCCAAATCTGACTCCAAGCTAAATATACACTGTAAACATGAGGATAAATTATTAGTTATTTTCTCTAAAATTCTATAAAAGCCTCCATTTCCTTTTTTCTTTCTTGCTCAGGAACCAAAGGGAAAAACGATGGTCGTAGTTCCCTCATTCAGGTGAGAGAAGTCACTGTCTAAGCATTCAACCAGTAAAGCTGTCAGGACAGAGTCTCTGTGTGGTCTCTGTGTGTGTGTGTGTGTGTGTGCATGTGTGTGTGTGAGAGAGGTGGAGGTTTTGGGGGTGTGGGAGGGGGCTACAAATGCAGCCTGCATTGAGCAACGCAGCAAAAGCAACTGGATGTGTGTATTCAACTTTCCAAAACCAAAAAGTACACATAATATTACTACACTGTATTGCTATAAATACACTGATAGATAATAAAATGCGGAAACGAGAGGTCACTTTCTACAACGCCTGTTTTGTACTATTTGATCAAGGCCTAAAAAACATTTTTGAAGCCCCATTAACAAAAATTGTTTAGCATCTCTTCCTCGTCATCCAAACAGGATACAGTGGTGTACACTTCGAGTCGTCAGCAGGCTGACTCTTAGTAAGTTCCAGGCCGCACACTGTTAGATCTGGTAACTTACTTGGTGTCATAGCATATCAAATCAGTTGCAGATATGCATCTGAGCTGTGAAATTGTTTGTTTCACAGATGTTGCTCTTGTTCTCAAATGTCTGCTTTAATTTGGCTCAAAGAATGTGTTTCTTTTTTGAATCTAATAACAGTTATCAGTGCCAACAGCTCCCATTGGAAATTGATTTGTAGTTTCTATTAAACTCACTGTTTACAAATGACAGAGTGTAAAGAGGTAATGACTGAGGGAGGCCCTAGTAACAAGGTGAAAAAAGAAGGTCCAGCAGAGTCATCTTGCCCAGCAAAGACAATATAAAAAGGCCTACTTGGCCAGATAAGACCATATTTTCTTTGACTGTCTTTTGGTCTTTTGGTTTGGAAGAAGGAAGGAAGAGACGCAGAGGAAGAACAAGGAGAAACTACACTCACTTGTGTGTGCAGAGCTATTGTAATTAAATCTCCAATAATAAAAAATATTTTCATTGCTCTTTCTTGTTCACCACTACATGCTGAAGGAACCCTTTAGTACAATCATATAGAGGCAAAACACAGACTACCGGGATGGTTTTTCTCTGAAGAAACATCATTCTGAGAATTGTCTCACACCAAAGGACTGAAAAGTCGCCAACATGGGTGGACTAAAACCAGTCAGCACTGCAAAAAACTAGATGCTCAGGGAGGTCTGACACTGACCAATGGGTGAAATTAGGCTAAGGGTGTCAGGACCCTAATGTTCTCTCCCCTTTAAGAAAGCACAATAAATTCTCACTTTGCTGTCTTGCAAGCTTTACATAGGTCTATATGAAAAACAAACATGTGTTTTCACAATTTTATCACACAGAAAAAGCAATAAACAATGTTCAGTTGTTGCATGTCGCAGCTTTGCGCCTTACAAGTGCAGGAATACTGGCTTGTCCACCTAGGTGTCATCTCTTCATCACTGCCAATTGGATCTGGAACCAACAAGGATCCATGACTTCTGCTACTCATTAGATCTCTACTCATTAGTAATGAGAACCACATCTGTACTCATTCCCAAAGTAAAACACAGCCAGGTGTTAGTGAGTGTTAAAAGGATTTTTGTCCAGTGACAGGTATATCAGTCTTCTGAAAAAAATCCTAATTCAACTTGAATTGATGGAAACTAAATGCAGTACAGAAAAGAGAACATTAAAATTGTTTGTTGGGTTGTTGATTTCTAGCAACTTTAAAAAAAAAATTGTTATAATTGTCTGGTTTTGGTGAAATCTGGCTCCTCACAATGTATTCTGATTTTTGCAAAACAAAGTAATCATAACAGAACATGCCCATTGAGGCACACCAAATTCATTTCCTGGCATATCTAGTCATGAGTCATGCATTACTCATTACCACAAGTTTATGACCATTATTAAAAACAAAAACAGATTCAGAAGAATATACTTTCTCTTTCGATATTGTTATTGATTTTAAACTATTCTTCGTATCTTTCATCCTACAGGTGACAAACTAATACCCCTTCTGCAATGAAAACTATGTTGTACTATGTTATTAACACTTACATAATTTTGGACCATTATCAAACAATGAATCTCGCTATTGGCTTTATGAAAGAAGACTTTCATTAATTTGAATTTAATTTAGACTTTTTTGCTTTTTTTTGGTGGAAATGTAGAGGAAACATTTGCCAGAAATATGAAAAAAAAAACAAAAACCAAATAAGTGATCTCATACCAATGAAACAATATGACCATACCAAACCAGGCCGTATTGGCAGCTACCACTGACCTTTTACTGCTATCAGAGTGATTCATCCATTTTCTTCTCAGTAGCCAAACACAGTGGCTTGCAGTCAACACTCCAGACAAAATCTCCCTGGATACAGAGGGATAAATCCAACTTCACATTCTTCCTGTGCCTTTCTTCCTCTGGTTTAGCTCTTTAGTTAGTTCAGTGCATCATATGTTCATTGATACTCTCTCTACTCCCACACACTGCTTCTTCCTTTACACCTTGAATATTTCCTCCCACTACAACACTCACTCCCCTTTGTTTGCTTTTCTTCTTGCCTTACCAGAGGCTTGCATGTTTGGTGCGGCAAAAACGAATGCAACTTGCAGCTATGTCAATGATGAGGAAGAGTGGGGGAAGCCAGCAAGATGACACCTCATAGTTAATGGTTAACCTAATAATTGGAGTCAGCAGTGTAAGGGCAAACTCCAGAAATATAACACAAGCCATCAGCGACAAGGGGAAAGAGTTAAACGGAGGGAACAAGAAGAAGAAATTATGTAGAAGAAGGCAACGGAGAAATAAGAGAAAATGTTAAGATGTAAAGATATCATTAAAAAAAATTTTTGGAGGACAATTTGTAGAGGAGGAAAGAGGCACATGAGGACAGATGTGAACACGATCAAAGATGAAAAAACAAACAAGAGGGTGCAGGCAGGAAAATTTACAGAGGAACGAAAACAAGGAAAATGGAGAGTAAAAGGATGCAGCAATTAGGAATTTAAAGAAAAGGAAACAAAACACAAGGATTCCCTGAACTCAGAGGGAACCTGACAGAAAATTACCTCTGGGAAAGCATTACTGCACTTTAACCTGCAATAATCTTGGTAAATGTACCAATATGATGACATTAAAAAAAGGAGTGTGATAAAAGGTCATAAAAGTTCAGTGAGACTGTTGGCAACCTTTTTTTACAATCCACTAATGAGTTAATTTTCCAAGAATGTGAAAATAGAACAATGTGTTAGACATCAGCTCAATGTTTCCATTCAGATGCCAAGATGCATTTGAAGCTCTTTGATGAAACGTTTTATTACAGCCACTTTTGAAATAAATAAGCTAACAACTGCTGCATCTTGGCAATACCACATCCCATATTGTAAAGCCAGGATTAAATGCAAGTTTATAGAGAGAATGGCAATACAACAGCAGACTCATATTTTGTTCTCAACCTCACTGGAGACATATTATGCCAACTTGAAAACAATCCAAAAGGAGGTTTTAATATAATGCTATGCATCCAAATTCGATTCAGTGGAACTTCAGAAAAAAAAGTACCATCTTTGTTGAGGAATTAAAAAAAAAAAAACACCGCATAAAAAACTCTTTTGAAGTCCTTTTTTAAAACATTCTTCTGCTTCTTACTAAGCTGCCATTCTTACATAGACCATTGTGATAAAAAGCAATATTTTGCCCCCCAAAAATATAGATATCTACATATACATACACACACACACCAACAGCATACCAATGTTAAGGTAAACATTTCTAGGCATAACACTGATTTGTTGAGGTAAACTTATTTGATGTGAATATTTGGGGGTGGGGGGGTGGGGGGGGCAGGTCTGGTGACTCCTTTATGTTAGCAAAGCTGGCCTTATAAGCTATGGGTTCAAGCACATGACATTGGAATGCTATGGGGTGGTGAACTTAAGGTATTGGGGATTTCCTGAGCCTCAAAGCCAGACAGAGGTAAGACTAGCCATTTGAAAAATAAGACATACTGAAGATGAAAGGGCATATCGAGAAAGACATTACTGAGGGCTATACCTCTGGACAAATTGTACAACAGACAACAGACAAACAAATTCCACCAGAAAGCTCGGGTGCAGCTATCACTACTTAGACATAGGTTTTGAATTATTTAAAAACTCCTGCATTTTCTTAGGTTAAATTAAATTAAAACCATTTCAGTTTCAGTTCATTATATGTCCAATAAGAGTTGATAGCAAATGTAGTCAATTGAAGCAATAATTTCTTCAACAAGTGATACATTGACCCAGGAAGCTGACTCTTCCTGCTGCAAAAATCTGTTTTTCTTCTGACCCCTGTCAATGGTGTTAAGGCAAAACTACAGGCTATTTTAGCTTAGAAAGCCATGTGGTTTGCTGCTAGTAAAAACAAAAGTTATTCTCCTCGCTTCTGCTTTGCACAGACTATGTGGGTATCAAAAAGCTCATACTTAATGCTTCCTGGTACATACAAGCGCTAATGGCTTGGCTCCATAAGAGGGGGAAAAAAATCAGTTTCCTCTGTTATCATTTTAGTGTGTGTTAAGGAATTTATCGTTCAAATTGACTACATTTACTGTTAGCACTGACAGACATACAAAGCAAGGGAAATTTTGTCTTAAATATTTAAAAACTGACCGTTGCACTTGAAAGGACTTTTTGCAGCATATGCAGTATGTCTCATATAATGTTAATATTTGGACAGTTCACCAAGACCTGCCACAGTGAATTATGCTTTGATTTCATGCAGGGTAATGGTAGAGGCTTTTTCATGAAAACTAATGTACTAAACATCATACACTTAAGAAGTCTGAAGGAAAGAATTGGATAGAGCATGAAAGATTTAAAAATATATTTAAAGGATGCTGACATGTTAAATCACAATTTAAATAGCTTTTTATTTGTGATATTTATCAACTTTGGTTTCAAGGTGCTCATATGTAAGAGGATGACTTAGCTGCATTTTAAAAACACTGAACCATGAACTTAGTAAGTAAACACTTTCCTTAACAATCCTGACACTTTTTGGGAATTTATACCCCGTTTGCTAACTAAACTGAAAGCAAAGTCCCTGTGATTTCATCACCTTGTTGCAGACCTAAACAAAGAGGATGAAAAAAAGTTCTGCCTCCGCCAAAATCTCCTTCTGCCGAGGTAAAAGGCAACAAGCCAAAACTAACATATTAGCTCAATGAAAAGTAAGATGCTTAATGTTGCCAGACTGCACTCAGAGAGTACTTTCTCTGACTTTACCGGCAGAGCAACAAGCTCTTTTGCATCTGAAACAAACTCATCAGAAAATAGTTTCCCTCCAGTAATATGAAATGGTTATTGAGCAATTGCTGCATTAACTGAGGTTCGTGTGGAATTCATAAAATATTTGGAATTGCAGTCTGTCGCTCTGCTAAGATGAAGGCCTACAGCACACATCATATAATAAGCTCTTCTCTGAGGGCACCTCCTGCTATTAACTTCCTTAAAAAAAATATTGCAGCAAACTTGCCAGTGTTGGTTCACTGAAATAAATTTTCTTTGCTTAAGAGATATGGTAGCAATGTAGAGCAAGGAGGAGTTACTTGGTTGAACTAAACTGACAAAGCATGATGTTGTGTCTATGGTAGCCTGGACTGTGTTCAATTAATCTGGCACAGGACAGAAATCTAGCAGGCTTCTCTTCAATGATAAGTGACTGACAATGTGGCTAGTAACATTGAGAAGCGATCGGACATTGTATTTTACCTTTCTAATGTTAAAAAAAAAGATTTCTTCATGTGGATATTAACTTGAATTTTTGTGCTCAACTCTTGGAATCAAAACAATGACATCTTCATTGGGCATTATTTGCAAAATCTTTCAATATTCCATACCTAACTTGGACTTCGGAGTAAATACACTCACCCTTTTCTCAGATGAAAGTTTATTGCACTGTGCCTTGTGGGTATTGTGGGCCATTTGGGTAGTGGCCACTCACAGCTGAAAGTAAGTGATAAGCCCACCCGGTATGCAACTCTAGTCTATAGCTGCCTTCATCCTCTCTAATCACAAAAAGGTGAATTCCTTTATGCATTATGCCCACGTGTTACCGGGAACAAGCAGTGAATTGAGGAGAAAGAGAGGCATACAAGTGGTGTGAAACTCACGTCTACATATTAAGTGACAATCCTCCCAAAGATCCAAACTAGTGACATTTAATTAAATTAAAAGCATGCTAAACCAAAGCATGCCTTCCATGTTTGATTTTAGTTTTCTGTCAATCTGGGACTTTACACAGTGGGCACAGTGATGGCCCAGTGTACACTGCCAGCACATTTGTTCAGCAGGTAATAACAATTATAATGGCAACATTAAGCCAAGTATCATTTTATACTCCACCCCAGTGTGGGGGACTCCTCCTTTACTTGTCGAGACTGCCAAGTATGCAGGTGTAAATCAATACATCGCTGCACCTCCTCCAAGCAAAACAACACACTTGAAGTTCACATTTAAACCTCACTGGAATTTGAAGTGTACTCAAGAGCAAGCCCCCAGTAATTTTTAAACCAGCAAATAAAATAACAATATTAACTAGAAAATAAACAAATACATAACAGGGTCTACAGACACCTACAAGATGTAAAAGCACCACCCCATAAAAAGCCAGGTGATTGTGATAGCGGGCATGGTTCAGGGTCAGGGTGGGGGCTAGGATATAATAAACTAAAGTGACAGATCTTCAGTCTGTCCTTGAAAACAGACTCTTTCACATTCCCTGATGTGGCTTGGCAAGCCGTTAAAAGGAGAGGAGCTCTGAAGGAGAAGGGCTTGGCACTTAGTGAAGCAGAAGGGCCTCTTACTGAAGGAGAATAGGCTGATAAGAGCTGGTGTTAAGGATCCAGCCACTTTTCCCTGTAATTTCATAATTTCGGAGAAGCTAGACTCTGTTTTCTGCCAGCATTAGCCAAGATTTGTGTCGCCAAGTCGGATACCAAATCATTTACACAAGTACAGATAGGTCCTCTGGGGATGATAGATAAACTTTTTATATATTTTGTCTCACAGTAGAGAGACAGGAGGTGGGTAGTGTTTAAATAGAGGTGTACAGGTAACAGCACACCTGTTTATCAATGCATGTACAATGCAATTCTGCACTAACTTGATAGTTTCTACAATAATTCACATATATTTGAAAATAATTAAGGTGGATAAACCACACTCACTGCAAAATAATTAAGTTTGTATCGGATTTTTCATGTTTATCTGTTAATTTCGAAGCTATGCCTAAATATTTAAAACCATATTCACCTTTGTATGCGGTTTTTATCTATTAGAAGTAAAACTGTATTAACATATTGAGTTATTTTTTTATATGCTTTACAATGTTATCCCCCTCATGCACACTTGTGACTCAGGACAGGACAGCAAATAGAATTTTGAATATAGGTCAAGTTAAAAAAAAACACAACAATAGAAGTTGCAGTACTGAGATCTGCCTCCTGGAAAGGAAAACAGCAAAAGCTTAAAAGAGGGATTTCAAGGTAGCTATACACTGATTCAAAAACTGTAAACTGATTAAATAAATTGAAATGACGCCCCCCTAAAATACAATGTCAAGGTAAGAATGAGATTAATGCCACTATTCAGTCAGCTAAGAAAGGGAAAAGGAAAGAATTAAAATGTCATATCAGATGACAAGTGAATGTGCTGAGTAGCATGAGACATCAGCAAGTTTAAATAATATTAGCTATTAAATAAGGCATAAATGTGTGTGTGTGCGTTGTGATGGCTGAGCATTAAAGAACACTGATGAGTCAGTTACCAAGCAATATTATTTGTTCCATAAAAACCGGACATTAAGTAGACTGTGTATTTTAATAAGATGTTGAGAATAGGCAGATGCAAAAAAAACCAACAACAACAAAGTAACGTCACATGCATAAAGCTTGCATATCTAAATAAATGATATGTCATTCATGATGACTGAGCCTAAATATGGTTATTTTATTTCCAAATGTGAGTTTTCACCTGGCTTATCAGGGATAACTGATAGCAGCAGAGCGTAAGAAATGCAGTACTACAGATAAAGGAAGAATATCACTGAATTCTGTTCTCTACAATGGTTTCCACTGTGAAAGGCCAGCACATAATCTTTGACAAGTCACTGTGGACAGAAGTGGTTACAGTGCAGCAGCCAGGCCAGAGATTATTCACTGTGATAAAAAGAGAAACTCTCACAGGCAGCTTAACGCAGTGCAAATAGCCTCTTGAAAGAGCTACTTCAGACCCAAACACAGACATAAGCTTCCATTCAAACCCCTATTATCTAATTCAATTCCAGTTTATCTGTCTTTTTGATTCAGTTTAATACATTCTGCCACTAATCTAATACTGGTCAATTTGTTCCCATTCAGAATCATAAAGAAATATTCAAAAGAGGTTTCAAGACTTGCATCTTCTACACAGAAGTCCTTCAATCAAGCACAGATTTGCAAGTCCCTTGTAATTTAAATATTCACTTCTTCCGTGAAATCATTAAGTCAAGTTTTCTAGTGTTACCCCAGAGTTTAGATAATCTGATTACTGTGATTAAAACTAAAGGTCAACTAATAGTGGATTTTTAATAACCGATATAATAATGTTCATTGGAAGAAGTAAAAAGCTTATAGCCAATTAATTGAAAGACTAATCAGTGCTAACAAAACAAGAACCACATGCTTTTGGCAGGGCAGCGGTTGTCTTCAAGGCCCCAACACATACTGAGCAATTTCTGATGTGTCTCACATGAAGCCCATCAGCTGATGCTCCTGTGGCACTCTGCAGGTACCACATTTGAAATTCCAACAACAAAGAACCAGCAGTACTTTGGGAAAATGTCACTGTATCTATGTAGTATTGATACTTTTTAAGTGACAAGGATACCTTATTCATCCACAAGGACCAACACACACACACACACACACACACACACACACACACAGGAACCAGACTTTGGATTGGCCTTCAGTATATTGCATTGCATATATTGCATTAATAGATGCATCACCAAACCAGCAACTTTGCAGGTCATAATTTACAAATAAACCAATTTTACCAAAAAGTTATTTTCATTATATATAAATTATTTTAGCTACACGTTGGCACTGTTTTACTTGTGCATGAAGCGATGGAATGCCGTAATGACACCATCACTTTGACTATGATACCAAAGCCAAGACGCTTAAGAGATCCTTAAAGTATTGAACTCTTTAAAGAGGTAATTTTTCTTTTTTTAATGAGGCAAGGAGTCGCAAGTCACTCTTTTGCAGCACTTTTTGATCATTTTGAGCTTTATGTCATCGGGCTTGCGATTGTTGTCAGTTGTGTGGGCAAAAGCAGTCCTTCAGATTTCTTTGCAGTACAGGCAAAAGGAATAACTTTTTATTACTATTCTTTAAAAATGAAACAGTGTTGTTGTCAGTAGCAGACTTTTTGAGGGAGGGGTATTACTTCTCTTTATCATTTGAAGCTGATACTCACACTGTTATCAGTTAGGACAAAAGTACAGGCACAAGTCCCCTAACTACCGTTTTCAGCAAAGATAAATCGACTAAACCAATGCATCAGCTGATCTCTACTGATAATGCGAAGCAACATTCAATACTACCATTACCAGTAGTGCTACTAGCTGTGAACACACAATAGTTTATCTAAAAAGAGACACATCTCAAAGATTCAACAGAGCTTAAGTCGAGTATTAGAATTCCAAATGAATTCTAATACTGTTCCCTTTCTCCTAAATGTGCAAAACTGAGAACATATCAGCTGTAGACAGGAGACATTATGACTGTGTCAAAAATTCAGTTATGGAAGAAGAGACAAAGAGAATTTGTTTTGTAAGTAGAATAACTTAAAGAAACTTTAAAGACTGAAGTTTTAACAACCATGAGATTTTAACGGAACCATCCACTTATTTTAATCCTACACAAAGTAATTTTACTTGTTTTAGTCTGTGTAGAGATGGAGAAGACGCTTACACAAGGACAAGTCTATGCAAATGTTTCAAGTTCAACCACAGTCTGCCTGCATTATAAAATTACACCAAATGTGAAAACAAAAAAAGAGACTCTTTTTCCACCCACTACCTGGCACCCATTTAAAAGCGAAAATAACAGGGCTAAGTGGAAAACAACACTGTCTGACAGAGAAAATGACTCATCTCTCGCTCCATCTCTCCATCTCTCACTCGCTCCTTCCTCTTTTCTAGTTACCAGCTCCAGCACATCCTGTTCAGAAAAACATAGCTGAACTTCGATGAGAACGTAGACAATAATGTTGAGCACAACATGCGAATCACTCTGTTCCGAGAATTAATAGAGCAAACTGAACAAAAGTTAGGGTAACAAACAATGTAACCGAATGAGATATGCAGTACATAAACAAGTACAAAATAAAAAAGGGGAAAAAGAGTGACACTTAAAGAACATGATCGGAAAACATACATTGGTCATATGGGTTGGATGTCCATATTGTCCAGATTACTTTCCAAGGTTATCTATGAAGCTGCAGCAGTCTGGTTTTCCCCTATCAACTGACATATGCTGTTGTCAAAACTGGGTGTTAAAAAACTGTAAGTAGTTTGACTGGAGTAAAATTATTTTACTCTTACTTATTAGAGCCCTGGGCCTTGGAGCCTTTATTTCTATTAATTAATTACAGAAAAAATAAAAAAAATTAACCCCAATTATTCACGCATCATGTGCCCTTTGACCCTTTGTAAACATGATAGAGGCAGATAAGACGATGCTGCTTGGCCCCATGAATGGAAAATTTACACTTAAAAAACATTCAGATGGAACTGTTAAAAGAAGCACCATTCTGTGCAATACCTGTAGCAAGGA
>JAQNCA010000002.1:6578279-6599084 GCA_029783725.1 Acanthurus tractus | reverse complement strand
GGAAAATTTACACTTAAAAAACATTCAGATGGAACTGTTAAAAGAAGCACCATTCTGTGCAATACCTGTAGCAAGGAATTGTCATATCATGGGAGTATTTCAAGCCTGAAATATCGCTTCAATGCAAAGCATTTAGTAGCAAGCTCAAAGCTAGCTTAGCAATGCTAGTGGTAGCAGCCAGCCTCGTCAAGGACCAGGTGTTCAGGCGCAAACTGAGTAAGTCTACCTGTTATTAACTGACTAACTCTATCACAAGATGGACTGTAATGGATTGCAGGCCAATTTTTGTGGTGGTGGAGGATAAGGGTTAAAAAACTAATTTAAACACTTAAGCACTTAAAAAATGACTAAAATGTTTTGAAATAAAAGAGCTGTTTGACTTTGAATTCATTAAGTCTATTGTTAATTGATTCCATCTATCCAGTTGAATTCTAATATTTGTAATTCTATTCATAGAAAATTTGATACATGCAATTAATTTAGTAATTCAATTAATTATACAGTTTACACAGTATATAATTAATTAGATTATTTTTTTTAATCTCTTGACAGCTCTAGTTTTACATTGGACTAAATTATAAGACTTACAGAGGCGACAGGTACAATTACTGTTGGGAATAACTACCCTGAATTTATGCAATTTTAGTAAAAAGCTGGCAAAGAAATATTCTATTATCTCATACAGTATCATTGTTAATCTGATTATTTCCAACAACACCACATGTACAAGCATTTGTTTCAGCATTTGATTGAGAGGCAGAAATGCCTGCTTTTAGTAGATGAATGGGATAAGAGCTCCAGCTGACCAGGTGAACATGCTTGGCCCATTCTTTATGAGAACCCTTGCACAATACATACTGGTAGTTGTAGACAGTAAGGAGCCCTGAGCAGGAACCTAAACCAAAGGAAAAATAAACAAGGGAGATCAAAAGACTCCCACTGCAGACTGAATACCCACAAATTTAGAACAAAACTTTTTTTATTTTTAACCTTGTGCTTTATACAACTTTTTCTTTTCAGCTCATTCTACTAAGTTCAGAAGACACAGGTTTTACTTTTACACATTTTTATTGTTAAAAACAACCACCTTTAATGTATCAAGGCAGCATTTGATTGCTATTGTTAAGTACTAATGAGTAACTAACAGGCACCGTACATATAACTGTTAATGCAAAAAAACTGTTGTGACTTTATAAATGCATTAATTCAAATTTATGCATTTGTTTAGGTTTGTGCACAAAACAGATGCTTGTTCATCTTGACTCACTAGTTAGATTAGAGGAGTTCCTGCAGATTGTAAGCAGCAGGGCATCACCGCATGCATGTGTCTTTTTTACATTGTGTGTGTGCATGCGCGTGTGTCTGTGCTTTTACAAGCACATGTATGTGTGAGGCCCCTGTGGAGAAAGCTGCCAGTAACATGACTCCAGCCTCAGCTGCTTGATAACTCTTACATTGTCCTTGTCAGCAATCTTTCCTGTTGCTTAACCAATATGCACACACACAGAGCGACAGAATTGTCCTGAATTTTACAAAACAACTGCAAAATTGAGTCTGAAGAAACAAGATTTGCTTTGTAGCATGCAGGATAACATGGACATGTAGACATAGATTTTTCTATCACTGCACCATCTTGTCACCGTCTTGGACTAGGGCAAAATTTAAAAGAACATTACAGGAGACCTGCAAAAAAAAAACAGGTAAAAGAAAAAAATGTTTGAGTAGAAAAGCACATCTCTGCGTAATTCTGTCATCTATCAAGCAGAAATATAAAAACTGCTTTGCACCAGCATACCGTCATTCAATATTCAGAACAACAATGTTAACTCAGTCCAGGAATAATTGATGTAATATGTAATTTAACCATAATGTGTGCCTTTGAAATAGCAATTTTATAAGTAAACAGCCCACACTTTGCCTACCATGCTGAGAAAGAAAATATGCAACATTTTCGATGCACAGTGGCGATTTCTTTCAAAGGGATGAGATTTTGGAGTGGGCTTGTTAGAGATACTATCAATATTCACTGTATTACCTACAGTGTACGGCAGCTGGCATGGAGGTACAGTAATGTATTGCTGGGCATGAGGTCAGCAGCAGAAACATATTTTTATCCACCTAGAGAAAGGTGGAGCTAAATTAATCAATATCTGAGTAAGTGTAAGCTATAGTTTCAGTATTTCCAGCCCCTGTAACTGGCACAAAAATTTGTAACCATAAAGCATCCATTATCATTTGTTTTAGCATTCACAATTGTAATAATGACAGCTGCAAAATGCTTTGCACGGCGGAGAAAAGAAAGAAGGGAAATACACTGTTAGTTACAGTAAGTCTCTATGTGACCAATTTAAAGGTGGTCTGGACTAGCTAGTGTTGTTTGCAGTTGAGAAAATGTAGAACAATTCGGGGCTGTCTGAAAGCAAGATAAATCTGTGAAAATAAAGCAAACGCTTATTTTATTGTAGTTGGGTCTTCTTTCACACACACATTTCTGCTGCTGTCATTGTGCACAGCAGCGCATTGCTGTGCTTCCATGTTTATAATACTCTCTGCTTCTCCTAACTGGGGGCATTCCAAACGCCATCTGCTGTGGGTAATACCATGACAATTGAAAGCACCTCATATGACCTTACTTCAAAAAAACCTGTACCATCCCTTTAATGTTGTACACTTGCCTCAATTTTTACTATATTACTCATTCAGTGTATTTATAAATTAATCTAAGATTGTAAAAATGCTTTCCAGATGCCAAAAAATCCTGAAAAGTCTCAGGCATTACTGGTAAATTGAATTTGTTTTGATCTTCAAATTACATGTTTTACATTTAAAAAAAAGATTACATTCTCTTGCCACTGTTGTTGCGGTTTATTTCCTTGCTATTTGCTGTACCTTAAAGTAGACTAAGGAGAGAAAAAACAAAAAGGAAAAACTGGCAACATAGACAATGGTACACCCTTGTAGAGCCTCACAAACCAAAATACCTCACATTTTCCCTGTACAGCAACTTTCACAACAGAATTTTTAAATCAAGTGTATGGTGAAGCCATAAAGTACACATTTGTCAAACATGACCGTTGCTTTTTAAACAGGCAGTCCGAATCCCTGTATGTGAGAGCAGTATCTGATTCTAAGTGACAGTTTCAACTCTGTGGTGACCAGCACAGCTGTAAACAAGTGGGATAAGGGAGGGACAGGGCAGAGCACAGAGTGTGTGTGTGCAGACGTTTGGTCGCACTTTCACTGGTTTTCTTCTGTAAATGTGCCTGCATTAATAGATTTATGCGCCAAATCACATGTGTACACAGCATGTGCACGTACAAGCACTCTGTATTTATCGGGTGTGAGGTCTTCATTAAAACAAGTACAAAGAGCTGCAGAATACAAAACCCACAACCAACTAACACCATATGGAGAGAGTGGTGGGAGGAGTATAAATCATTACCTCTGTTTAAACCTATTGTGGCTTTTGTTTGTTATTTGTTTTTTCCTCTCTGGATAAACTACTGTGTCTTACATCCTTAGAAAATATAACTGCTCTCTCTTGGTTTCAGTGGCTGTGTATACATGCACACATTTACACAAACATGCACACACACACACACACACACACAGAGTTATGTTCATTGGAATGAGACTGCATGTTTTCTTGGGCAGACAAACAAAACACCACTCCTGACATCTGCAGCAAAGCTAAATTCAGTTGCTTCTCGGGTGGTTCAGATTGAGACTCAGACATTTTTGATCAAACACTTGTGTCACTTTTCTTTACTTGCCAAAGTCACCAGTTTCAGACTACATAAATAGAGTAACTTAGGATGCTATTTACAGTTCACACCAGCTGGAAACTTTTGGCTCTGTGGTAACAGACCCAGAAAGAGAGGCCAAAATGCATCACCATGACTGCTAATTGCTGTGTGATGAGATCTGTAAATGTGTAACACTACCATGTGTCCAGTGTTACTAAATCACACCATCTATGAATACTGACAGACAGTTCTAAGCAGTAACAAATCTTTATCCAGTTTAGAACTGTACAAAGGTGACTGGGATCACTAAGCAGGAAGCAAAGATTTTAAAATTATAAATATTGCCCTTGAGCTTGATTACAACATCATTTAATACAGTGGTGTTTGTCACATGACACCCTTTAAGAAGCACAAAAATTTAGACAATGCAACGTGACGGTGTACTTGAAAAGTTCTCACTCTCCAGAGTTGTCACACAACAAGGACTAAACCTTGTATTTAGTGACAAATGTGTATAAAAAACTGCTAAGTTACAAGTTATTCATAGAATAACAGTGTTATATAACAGCATGCTGAATCCAGTCTAAGCTGCCAGCAGGGAGAAAGAAAAAGAAAATGTGAGACTGAGCAAGTCTTGGGTTCTTCAAAAATTTTTACTTCAATAAATCAAAATATGTAAGTTTATCAAAGTCAAAAGACATATTTCTATAAACAAAAATCACCTTTATTACATTAAATTATGTGGTCAAACTGGTCACAAATATTGGAAAAATGTCTGCATCCGGGCTCTCATTTCTCTAAAGTATAATTTGGTCCACCATAATAAAGTACTGAATAGTAAAGTGGTACATGCGCAGCTTTTGACAATAAACTTCCACATACTGCTCTTTTAAAACTCAGACCGGCCAAGGCCAAAACAAAGCCTTCACATCAGTTCAGCACCTGTGAGCATTTCACATTGCCGTCATAAAATATCCCACAATGTCGTTTGCAAAATGATGACTAACATGGTTGGCCTCACTGCGCACATTAAGAGCCTCACAGCTTTCGGGTAGCTCAGGATATGCTATTTCTAACCTCTTCAGATATTCAGTTTGAAGTGCTGTCCATTAATCTGTGGTTGTGCTCAGAGAACTACTTTCAAGACTATAAAAAAAGTGTGCATCTCGTTTGCTTTATCATTATATAGTTGCTTTGGTTTGACAGCATTGTGTCATATATGTCTGCAAATCTATCAACAGACTTACTTATTCTGGTGCTGATCAGCAAAAAGGGACCCGTCCTCCTGCTGTAAGCTCCCTCTCCATGACCACAAGTTATAGATGACTTATGAAACACTAGCTTCACCTAGCAGAGTTTGCACTACACCTCACTTTTGTACAATTTTTCTAAGTTGTTCCATGCAGAACAAGGCATGCCATACATTATAGCAACCAGTTATACCACCTGGTGATAACACAGCACTATGTGATGTCAAGTTATTTCCAGGCGCCAAACAAGTGAATCCCTAATAAGTACCAGAAAAAGAAAGGGTTTTCACAATTGATTTGGACACCAGCACAAATTTTAAAAGTATAATTTTGGCTTAACCATCAGATGTTAAAGACATGACATTGAGCCACATTACAGTCTAATGACTACAGACGGATTCAGTCTGGATGGAAACACAGCTTCAGGTAGTTACAACAGAGCCACTGGTAGGGCAACTACCAACTACTTTTTTCAACTATAGCTGCAACCCTGAGAACAAAAAAATAGAAAGAAAAATCCTGATCATCTTTACCAAATATCTCTAATAATATTGCATCAATAGCATAGGCATGGCCAATCTTTCACATAATATTGACACACAATACAATGGGATTTGTGATAAACAATCATTGGTTATGTGGATGAAGTGACTAAATGGTTACATGCAAATATTAAAACGCTAAGAACAATGTGGTTAATACACAGAATTACATCACTTGACTGTAATGCAGCCTGCCTCTGACATGACAAATTAAAATAGTCAGTTATAGAAGATGCTGCCACCCCTTTCTTTTCTGCTTTTGGTCATGAAAAAAAATTCATTGTTTTCGTTGTGATGGTCCCACTAAAGCTTCAAAATATTGATGCAATCCACACAGTGAATTTGCATTGTTTAGTGGGGCAGTTCACTAAAAGTTGTAGATTCAAAACTATGAGTAGAGAGGCAACTGAAGTGAATCTCAGTTTGTCAGGTGACTATTTCAGATGCCTTATTGCATTTAACGGAATGTAAAAAAACAGCACGAAAGCTATTAAAGCTGTTTCTCTATAAAATAATCATAGTTTATTTGACTTAAAAGTAGGAACAGGGAAATTCTGATTTGAGTACAATACTATGTTCAACAGCAATGTTTTTAGTTCAGAAACCTTTAATACTTGACAGACCGAAAACACAAGTGCAACATTGTGCAAAGCACAGCCGTAGATCCAAAAGAGAGCGGCTGTGCTCTCACAGGCAGCTGTGCGAGCCCTGAATTTCCACCAGGTCTTGCAGCTAAAGTTCAAATAAATTGACCCTTGATCCCAAATACACTGACCTCCACAAGGCAGATCCAGTGGGATTCTGGCAAGAGGGAGAAACGATTACAGCAATGATTTCACTGTAAGGAATAACGGAGGAAGAAGTTCCTCTGCATATTTCTGAATTCCTGCAGTAACTCTTGGATAATATGCAGCCCTTCATTTATTACACTACAATTAAGTCCTGTCACCTAAGATTACAGTGGGTGCATAGTTAAAACTGTCACTTTGCCAAAATGAAAAGTATCTGTTTTTTTAAATTAGAACATCCCAAGCCACACAGAATTAATGGCACATAGAGTCAACTGTTTTTGTTTTCCTGTGTTATATTAGCTCTGTCTAATGGCATCTGCACTGTCACAAAACTTGTTTCCATTGTTTGAATCACTCTGGTGCAAACAATTTCCTTTCCAGGCTAAGGTGAATTAAAATACCTCACCTCCCTGCTGCCCCTGGATCCCTGCCAGCTGAGGGGCCTCTCGGCCTGGATGATGGGGGCTGAAAGCCTCTATCTTAACCTGACTGAGTATCACTGGGGCTCCTTCTAAGGAACTCGGTGAAGCTTTTTGGTGGAATAAAGGAGGAATAAAGAAGGAATATTGACATTTTTATGCTGGCTCTAAGTGTTTTTATTAATAGAGAGCCATTTTTTAACTAAGTGATGATGTAGAAGTACTCTGTATAAAACATCCTTTGATAAATGTGTTAATCTTTCCAAGTAATCCATACTGCATGTGTGTATTTAAGGTGTGTGCTTGTTTTAGGACTGTCTTCAGACTGATTTTCAGGGAATGAGAGAGCATGTTAAGTAAGATTGAGGTCAGGCAACCAAACTCAACCAGTCAAAAACATTCCACTGTTAGGCCACAATAAAAAAAAAAAGGTTGTTTTTGCTGTGTGTTGAGTATCATTGTCCTGCTGGATGGTAATAAAATTCCAAACTATGCATAATTAAAGGGATACAAGTCCTAAACTGCCAACCCAATATGAACTTCAATTGCAACTGTATAAAAAGTTATTTTTAGCAATAAACCTAAACACTGAAAAATGTGTCATTTTTTCTACTACTTAACACACAACTTGTACAAAATGCCTTGTTTCCAGGTGACAAAAACAATTTCATACACTGTCATTTCAGTAACATTTCTGCTAGTGTATTGCTTGTATTTGCTACTGCTTTAGTATTCTACTTACTTAATTTTCCTTCCATAGCCTTGCCACGCCCACTGTCTCATCACAGTGTTAAGTCCTCTCATGCTCGCCATGTCAAACCCACTTGGTTTATTTACTGCTTCAAATTGTATGTGGTTAAAAAAGAACATTTGAAAGTTTAATGTTGTTGTTTCCACCTCAGATGCCATTCGGCTCTAAAACTGGAATGGAAAGTTTGGTTCAAAATGATGGCTGTCTACCTGTGTGGTAAAACATCACATTTAAAGAACAAGCTTTCCTCCTCGTCTTTCCATCCCTCTCAAATTTAAACTATCCATTGAGAAGAATATTAATTTGGGTCACCAGGTCTCATGTGTTTTTTATAGCTTCACTTACTTTTTTAAGTGACTTAAGTAATATTTAATCCTAATCCTGTGAAGCACAATTAATTTGCACGCATTACATCCAAGATGAGTCATGTATAAACAATCAAGAGAAAGAACAAACAATCCACTTTGGGAAAATTCTGTGGTCAACAGCCAGGTTACAATTTAAAGTGCCTGGGACAGACAGCTAGCATCGAGCAGAGTTAAAAACAAAAAGGAAACTTCCATTCATTACACACAGGCAAACATTACAGGCTGACCAAAAGAACACAATAATGGCCATGTGCAAACACACCGAAACATGCCACAAATACGCCAACATGGTGAATCTGTGTAACAGAGTGGGAAGTCAGACGGAAAGAGAAAATCTAAAAATATGAGACAGAGAAAAACAATGATAGAGGGAAGTGGCAGGAGTTGATTGGTGGAGAACAGTGGGGTGAAACTGTAGACAGTGTGGAGAAACAGTGCGGTTACTGTGAAACAGCTGGGTCAGCTTTCAGCATACATACTGGACAAAGTCAAACACGTATGCACTCCCTGTGATCCACAATTTACGGACACATAGTGGCTAACACGCTCACAGATGCACACATGCTTGCACTGTAGCAAGGCTGGCAGATCCAAGCATGTGACATCTTGCACGCACCCACTGCCACCAACATTGACATAAGTGTCATTCATGTACACTTCCATCTGACTGCTGCAGCTGCATTTTGGCAGCTCCAAAAGTATGTCACACACAGTATATTTATCTATCCATCCAAATCTGACTAAACACTCAGACTGTGCCTCTTAAACAAAGGATGGATAGTGGATGAATGAAAGTGAGCTTTGTGAGAGCCATACCAGTAAATAGGGCATCTACACTACTCAAGTCTAATTTTAGGAAAGGCAGGGGATGAGCTGAAATGACCGGTGTCAAAACTAGACTAGCCAGAGACAAGCAGGTTCATACAGCAGAGCTATGACCTGGCATAAATTCTGGGTGGGAGGAGGTAGCATTATGTTTTAACACGATTTAAAAAGAAAAAAACTATACTTCCATTCCTCACAACAACAAAAAAGACACAAACTATTATATACTGCAAGTATCACCCACACACCTACTCAGATTTCCTACATTTTATTGCCTTGTGGGTTTAAAGGTAATCCAGTAATGCCACCGTTCAAGTCAAAGAATGTAATACTAGCAAATAGTTGCTACTCACTGTGGTTTTGCCAACTGGGCTTCTTGGCACAGGTACAAGACAACACATAATCTAGCCTTGTTAATAAAGAGAAATAAACATAGCTAGCTATCTGGATTAAGTCTGGGGAAAGCATCAATTCTGTCATGATGCTGTGATAATGAGAACAGCTATCATATTAGATTTAGGAAAACATTGTGTCTCAATAATCTCTAATCTTTTTCATAGTTTTGAATGCTGTAATACAGTGATGATACATAATTTTCTGCCTGTTTCCACTGTTCTATTTTTTTATTAATCCACTTACATTTTTTGGGCATGGTGATAAAACATTGTGATATTGAGAATGTGTGTTTGATTTTTCACATATTGCCAGACTCTAAACACATAGGGTTCTATGATTTCCACAGTGCAGGAAATATGGACCAAAAATAATGTCTGTTCATACTAGCATGCTTATTACATGACCTGGCATGAAATGGGAAAAAAGTAATAGAGAATCTGGAAAGAATTACGTGTTTCATAGAGCCCTATGACATACCATCGAGTTTTTCTACAAAGGGAACGTTTCATAGACTTTAAGGATGACCATCAGTGTGAGTTAGTTTACGAGATCTGCCTTGGTGGCCTGAGCTTTCTTTTTCTCTTCATGGTAATAACAACTGGTGTGCTTACTCCCTGCCAACCCTGCATATGTGTGCGAGCATGTGTCTAAAATCCACTTGTTTAAAATGTGCAAATTCATTTACGATCCTTTTTGCTAACGGTGAACATTGCAGCTGCAGTTTGGAGCAATAACCTTTTGCAATTTTTTTTGTATACTGTAGTTTCTTTTTTGCTTTCTGTGAGGCTGCTCAAATAACATATCTAATTTTGGTATTTCATAAAGAAGGCAACAAATATTAATACCTTTTTTCTCTTCTTTGAATAGAGAGAATATATGAAATTAGAGTGATTAATATAAATGCATAACCTACCACTGAATAATATATTTAATTATTTATTTTAATTTCTGCCCAAATATATCTGAAAAACAAAGCCACATAAATACATGTTTTTAACTAGAAAGTTTTTTTAAGAGAAAAAAAAATTCAGTCACTTTTAACTCAAAGTAAATTTTAATCAAATTGCAGAAGATCGGATACGTGCACTCCATCATATCATTACATTTTCAACAAGTGCATTAATAAATAAAAATTTTATTAATTATATATACATTATAACTATACTGGTAAGTATGTCTGAAATGGTATGTCTATTTTAATGAAAGAATGTACATGAACACTCACCCAATCACTCTCTCTCTCTCACACACACACACACACACACACACACAGAATAACAAACCAACTAGGCCCTTCTAATCTCTTTTATAGTCTTCAGGTTGCGTCATTTTCCCGAATGATTCAGTCAGAAGGACAAAGCAGCTTGCAGTGTGCATATGTTGGAGGGAGAAAGGGACTAAGTATGAATGTGTGTGCAGCAGTGTTTTTGCTTCTACTGCAAACTTTGGGGCGTGCTGTATACTACAAGCCACGATCAGTGTAGCACTGAAACAAATCTGAACCAAGCAGTCTCCAGCTCTTGCCAAAAGCAAATAGAGTCTTAATCGCTACATAAAACAGCACACAGCAGGAGTAAAAACGGGAACGGAATAGGGTAACATAGAAAAACCAGAACAAGGAAAACATGTAGTATGCAGAAAGGAAGACAGAGAAGGCAGAGAAAAAAGAAAGAGAAAAACGAGCAGAAACAAGCATAATGCTGGTCATGGAGGCAAGGAAGAAGGGCATACGACGACAGGAGGAAATGAGGCACAGACAGTCTGAAAGAAGAATGAGACAGAGCACATTTAAAGGCAAATTAAGATTTTACTGCTACCAAGAGTTTGATTTAAGAGCAATTTTGTAACCAAAGCAAAAAAACAGGGAAAGCTGTGTTGCATTAAAGGTATTTTGTACTAAGTTAACAGTGGACAAGTATGCAAATAAAACTTAGCTTGACCACCTGAGGTGAACTAATGAAGACATCAACTTACAAAAACAAACACATAGCTTCATGTCAACTTTTGTTTTTTTATTCAAAAACAAACTTTTATTGTATTTTTTTTAATTTAAATAAATACTTACGAAAGCCATAGCTTAAGCTTCTAATGATAAATAATAATATAAGTGAAAATGCATTTCATTATCTGTAAGAAAATCGTTTGTTTTGATGTGACATAACAGCATAATCAATGGTTGACTTAAACATCACCTTGACTGTAGATTTGAATGAATATGGGAGAGATTATTGAGCTCAACCTTTATGTAACACTACTGTACATGCTGTACACACTGCAGTACAGTATGTACAGTACAGACTCCATTCCATGCAGGAGCAAACTCACCCTGGATTCAAGCACCAAGACCCTCATAAACAAGAGTATGAGACCAAGTAGGTCTATTGAATTAGTAAACCTTTATTTTCCTGCATTTTTAACTGATCCTGTGTTTCCTGATAACCTACATTAAACAGACAAATGCAAGACATGCACAGTAAGGAAAGAGACAAGAGAGGAATGATGAGGTACAAAAGGGGACAGACAGGAAGAGGGAACACTGAGGCACAAACAATTTAATAACAAAAAGAACAAATATTAAAAAGAGGAGAAGCAAAGGAGGGGATTTAAAATTAAAAATAAATGCATGCATTAGGACTTGGACCTCATGAACTTTATATTTCTATTTAATTTACCTTCTAGTAGCCTTAAGTTATAACAATCATCTGATCTGATCTGATATCAGCACACACTTGTTCCAGTACTTTATTCAAGCTATATAATGCACTTTGAACAGAAATTAAAATCCCATTTTATTGCTTAATTGTGACATTGAATTAATTAATCTAACCAAAGGATATCAAATCTTTAATATGAAATGCATCATTTTATTTACGCAACATGTCTCTGAAAATGTATCCAATAATCTCTTTGGTTTATTAATTTTTTTTTTTTTTTGCAATGATGGTTACAGTGGGAGGTCCAGCAGAGAAGAAGAGCTTAAAGACACAAAAGCAGAAACTAAGATGTAAAGGCTGAGTGGAACTTTCTCCTAGCCTATTAGATTTACTGACAGGATAAAGAGTCCAGATTTCAGTCAGCCAATTTTAGGACTTTCCAAGACATTTGTAATTCTATCGAGACCTGACATTGAGACAATTATAAATCCAAATCCAGACATAAAGCTGTCAAATCTAGCTTGTCTACAGTTAATAATGAAACTATAAACAAACAGGATCAAAAACCCAGACGAAAGGCTGTAAACAGATTTCCTTACTGCCACCTTTTAGTCACATTTTTACCCCTTTAAGAGACAGTTTGAGTGTTTAGATGTGCCAAGGAGATTAAGAGAGTCATTTGCACAATAAGTAAATACAATAATTCTTTTTTTTCAGTTTTGAAGTCCAAGTACTAGCATTGGTGTTAGTCCTTCTTGTGAGAAAGTCCGGACATAAATCCTGCTGTATTAGGTTAAGCAGACTAGATACAGAAACTGAAAGTATCTTTGCAACTAATCAGAAAGGCAAGTGACAGTACAATAACATCTGTCATTACGTGTTGAAAATATGGAAATGTTTGTATTTAAGAGAAAAGCACAGACATAAAGCTGGACAACTAAATCCAATTCTCTGTTCAGATTTGGTTTTGAGGATAAAGACAAATACAGATTTCTGTTAGGGTTAGGGTAAGGAATTTTTTGTTATAGGTAAGGAATGGGTAAAGCACTAAGGAATGCATTATGTGAAGTAGAGTCCTCACAAGTACAGTAATACAATTGTGTGTGTGTTGACATGTGTAGGAGGTAGCGAGTGAAAGTGTTGTAGCTCTAAGCCAAAGCATGCTTCGTCCTGTCCTGTTGGCTTTGGCCTGCTGTTCTACATTTACACTGGATTCACTGTGTTTATGTACACGTGTCAAAAAGATGCAAGTGAAAGAAAGACAGTGATGCATGAAAAATTAATGCCAGTTGTAATGGAGGATATTGACTTTGACCGCATTTACCGTGTGTGTGTGTGTATGTGTGCATGCAGCTGGATGTGCAGTCATACAAAGCACTTTTGGATGACTAATTGTCCCACAAACAGGATGAGATGGGTGGAGTCTTCTATGGGGGGCCTGTTGAGTTACAACCAATCCCTCTCAGTGGGCTTGTCTCTTTCTCTGTGTGCTACAGTAGCATCAGGAAGGAGAAAATGAGGAATAGAGGGGGAAGAAAAGGTTGAGAAAGAGGGCTAGTAGCTTTCTAAAAGCCCCTTACTCTGGGCCTCAGACTCAGAAAAGACACAGAGTGAGCAGGAGACAGAAGCTGAATCTCATTTGCAAGTGTTTTATGTTTCCTGCTAACTCTGGGACAATCCATGCAATATTCCAGAAATGTTTCCACCCCTTAACTGATGACAGTCACGAGATGACATCATTTCCTTCCCATTTTTAAGTGCATGAAAGCAGGGAAAAACAGCTTGCTCTCTGTCTGACAGGATGTATGCTGTTTGTCGAATTCCTACACAAACAAATACATAGAAATGACAATTTGTGTTTTTTGGGAGGTGTCCATTTTCAGAACTGAATTAATTTGCTCTACAAATGATGATAAATGTGAAAAAGTATAAGACCTTAACATTGTGGATTCTATTAAGCAGTCAAGAAGCTGCAGGGTAAACTCCTGTCATCTCAGATGAGTTTACTTTTTTCATACAAAGAGTAACAGAGGATTACAGCAAGGCAGATTGGAAACTTTAAAAAGTGGTTGTCAGGTCAAAAGTTGTCTCAAAATGTCTAACAAAACTTTGATGAACTTTGATGATGTGATGGGAACAGAGGGCTTAAAAGAAGACTTTGATTTTCCGCAGCTGCTGGAGGTGTGCTGTAACAGAGAAGGGTTGAATAATATATTTATCATAAATGTAGAAAGGGTAAATTGAAAATAGTAAGTAATAATGTTTAAAACAGAAATACAAAACGAAACAAAGCCTGAACCACAAGCAGAGACAAAATAAAAAAATCCAATATCAACAACCCTCTCTTGCTAATCACTCATGTTATCAGGAGAATGAGTTTATCAGAGCTTTTGTACAAAATGTTGCTGCCTGCTGCTAGAAATGGCCATAAAACCAATATGATGAGTTGAAAGATGTACAGCAAGCCTAGCCCTAGAGGAACCGCAGAGTAGGTCGATAATTGTGCATCAACTTTCCTCTTACATGCACTCATGTGCTCAATTGTTGCAATATCTAAATCCATTAATAAGAGCAGCTTCAAGTGATAACAACAACCTGACTTAATGCAACTCAAAATGACACAGGGCCTGACTTTCACACTGGAAGAAGATGTTGAACTTGGCTTAATTTCCGACCAGGTTTGTATCTTCACAAATAGGGCTGGACCAAATAGTTCAACAGATGCTGGCAGACAGCTGCTATGTCAAGACCTCTGGAGGACAGAGCCATGGGGAGGCCGAAGTTTTGGGAGGAATTAACTCACCAGATTCTGCTCTGATCTGAAAGGGCTTACCAAAGGAGAGGAGTTCAGAGTTTATCGTTTTACACTTTTAAGATTAAAAAGTAGATTTAGTTTTACTTCAGCCTCTCTGCTAGAGTGGGACCCACTATGTACTGTAATTAGTCTCTCTTTGTTGACTTCTTACTGGACCAGAGATTTACTTGACTTCATAAACACACAGAGGAGAGACACACTACAAGTAAATACCTAAAAGAACCAGATTACCAGATCTGGAGAGTGCTAAGTTCAGTCAGAGGCTGAACTGAAAAACAAACACTCACCCACAGTGCCTGCTTTTGCTCTCCAATAAAAAGCTATTGTACAAAACATTAATGATCAGTTTTAAAACTTGAGTGATGTAAATATCAACTTGGTGTTGGTGTGATGGTGTCCTAAAATATGACAGACATTAATAGAATCATTGGATAATCAACATAGTGGCTGCAAATTAAAAAAATACATTTGATCCATCCTTAGTTAAAATAGAGATATAACATGAAAATTAATAATGGCAAAACTATCTAAACATTGCTGCCAGATGTGTTTCATATCATGTGCCCCGGGGCTATTATGCCCCACCCCACCCCCCACCACCAAGACCACCACGAACTGAAAGAGTATAGACATTAGCAGGGGTTCTGACATACCATGAACTAGGCCTGCACGATAAATCATTTTAGAACCTCGACGTAGATTCACCCCTACATGCGATTTCATTTCTAAATTATATCGATTTTTTTATTCCAAGAAGCGGCAACATGTGTCAAGAGTTGTAAACAAGGGCTCCACGGCTTCTCCCTTATCCTATGACAAAGCGCCTTTTGGTCATGCGATCCACGGCACGCAGAATCAAATAGTTGAGTTGAAAGTTTCTGAGGAGGGACTGCAGCATTGCCGAAATAACGTTAATCGCAAGGAAAACTCAGTGAACAAATGAACACAAAATGGATGTTGCTGAAAACCCAGGAAGTAGTGACGAGAATAAAAAAAATCATGGTAGACAATCCTGATTTCAATTAAAAGCTAAAAAAATCGAGATTCATATTTTTTCCTGAGTCGTGCAGGCCTACCATGAACAGAGATTATAATACTTCATTATCTAATTATCACTAAAACGGTTCTAGAATTACATTGAAGTGCACTGTTAAGCTTTAATAAATTTTTTTTTTCAAGTCAGCTGCCATATTGTTGCTTTTTCAAAGTGGATGAGCCAAAACCAAACATTTTGGTTTTTATAGGCTTTCTACCTTTGAGTAGAAAGGAATACCACAGCCTGTAGTCTTTGTTTGCTTTGATTAAGTAGAATCAGTGTTAAAAAAAATACGTTTTTTTCTTCTATTTAGACAGCCCAGCCTTATTAAAAGACAATCTTTCCAGATTCCTTCGTTAAAGGCAGTGTGTTACTTTTTTAGTCCACAGAGCAAAAACTTTAAAGTACCTGCACTGCCTTGGCCTATGACAGACCAGTTAATACATATCTGGATACACAGACACACAGACACACAGACACACAAACACACACACAAACATCCAGGTTTAATGACTGGCCGCACTATTGAGTCAGCCTTGCTTTTAGTGTGGCAGTAAAACACGTTCCGTTAACTCTCACATCATTTTAATTAAAAGGACTCAGTTTAAATCAATGGACACTAATTCTTTTTCATTCTCACAGAAGAAAGCGATGGTTATAATAGACTTTGGGCTGCTTACCAAAATATCTCTAGCATGATTCTAATTAACGCAAATCAAGTTAATGAATGTGCTGCGCATTTGAGGGAACGCAGTCAGACTTTGATAACCTCTTGTTAAAAGTCTACCTTTGGGATACATGGGAAACGATCTGCTCTATGCTTCTTTTTGACAGTAGACTTCAAAGACTTTTTTCTATGACTATCGGATCATGTCACATGGCACAAGTTATGTATATAAAATTAAGTTTCTTTTTGCCATTTTGAGGCTAAATTTCTCATGTCTCCTCTTTTTCACAAAAAGGAAAAAAAATAAACAACGAATTGGCAACTTAATAGAACCTTTAACAAATCTTTTTTTTTTTTACTTTGAAAACAAAGAGACACATTGCAAGTGACAATAAGCTGAATCAACTGCTTTCTTTAAATGGACAGCTGGGAAGTGTCAGTAAAGAAAGGAGAAAGCAAGTGCAAGAATGACATGTAGCAAATGGCCACTGGCTGAAACTGAACCCTGGCTTCTGTGTTTAATACATAGTCTGAGTACATGAGGGGCAAGCTCTACCAGAGGAGTGCCCTTTGATGAACAATTATTTTCTGACCATTTAAATCATCAGAATGTCCTTACATTTCGGTCTAAAAGCATGCAAACAATGAAAAATATGATGCAAATGATGAACTTCTTAAAGAGACATTTGTGTGACATTGGAATGGATGAAACAGGGAGCTTTATCCTTCAACAGCCTGTGCCAGCAAGTATGTCATTGACAAAGGAAAAGCCCTTGTTTCAGCTATGAACTATTTTTGTCTATTTATTTTCAAGTAATTTAGGTAGATTACAGAAAGAAAAAGTGAAATGATTTCATAATTTATTTGTTTCGCATCTCTAAAGATAAGCTTATGAACCAGGCAACTAATCTGTGTTTACAAAACGTAAGGAAGTAATTAGGAAAATAAGATTTGTTTCTTCTTCCAAGCTTTCTTTTGTTTCATGCAGTAGCACTGCTGTCACCTGAAGAGCAATCCAGATCTGATGGCCAAGTTTCTTCTGTGAAAATAGACTGATGGTGATTTTCAACTCGTTAAGCATTTAAGCTGTTCTGTGACCATGTTAAGCCCTTCATAGCTCCACTAAAAAAGTTATTTATCTTAAGTCTACCTGAAGGATTAATTGTATGCTTATTAACTTTATATGAAGTAAAAGCAGATAATGTTGTCTCAATAAAATATGATCTAGTTTCATCTATATTATGTTAATTTTTAACAAATTGTAATGACATGTTTTTGTACAGTAATCACTGAGGACCAACCCCAGGAACAACACATTCAGGCAGCATACTAAAACATCAAGAAAGCATTTCAATGTAAGTTAAAGCTAAGTGCGAATAAGCCTCCCTCAGAGAGTCGGAAGAGAAATCTTTTCTAAATAGTTTTCAAGGAAACTACAAACTCTAAAATAGCACTAAAAAAATCTACGAAACAATATTTTTGGTTGTTGGGCCCCTTAGTTGCCTATAGGTGGCATACAGTGCAAGACATGTCTGATAAAAATGCACAATTAATTCTGTTAATTTTGAGTTCATGGGAACCTTAAACTGTGAGGTGAGTTGCTATTGACATTTATCTGGCTGAGCACTTTAGAGGCTTTAAACAAGACCTAATCACACCAGCCACAACACTGGAGCCTGAACTGCATTTATGTTGTTGCAACAAAATTACCTCTCATAAGGAATCCATTAGCCTCTGTTCACATTAAGGAGGGAGAGGGAGAGGAGGAGACTGTGGCTGTAGGAATTAGAGAATAATAAAAATAGGAGAAATCTACTACATTCAAATGTCAAAAATCAGATATTTTTTCTCCCCTCTTTGACTGATTTACTCTTGAAAGCACTAATTTAACTTCTGCCAGGTCATGAAAACCTTTACTTTTTGCAGTTACAAACAAGGGTCGTTTAGTAGGTCTTTCCTAGAGGAAAAGCCTCTACCAAACAGGGAGTGATGTGTTTTGTTTGAAATAAGCATAAGAGAAACAGGTTAGTGCAAACACTACAGTTTAAAGGACAAAGGGAAAATTCAAGAGAAAAGACAACAGAGAACTGGGCTATTTGACAGGCAGGAGGCACTTAAAAGTACAAAAATACTGCGGTAACAAGCACTTACAACAAATAACAGAGGCAAAAACAAAAGCATTAAGAGTGAGACTATTGCCACTGTCAATCTACTTCAAATGTAGTTTTAAATATGTGAAGTTGTATTGCATAGCTTTAGGCATGGTGATATATCCACTCTGTCGAGAGGGTGTGAAATTAAAAAACCATGGATAGAAAATAATATTACTCACTGTTGCCTTTGAGACACATGATTTGAGATGTTCTGATCCTGAAGACCAATATCAGATATCAGAGCCAATCCAGGGATATTTTAATGGATTTGTTATCAGCTACAATATAGACGATTCAATTCAGGTGTATCATGTTGTGTCTACCACACTGTTAGACCACCACCCATCTCCATGATAGCTTGGTTTTATGGTGCTAGATGAGTCTGGAAGTAGAATGTCGTGGGGAAACATTACTTTAGCCTCCAGGGACTGACTAAGGTCTGACACCAAGGACAGCAAAATTTACAGATTTGCTACACTTAAACACTCAAAAGTGTCTTATCTCTAATGACTGTGTCTTATTATCAAAATGTCTGACACATACAGTATATATATATAACATTTAGTTTAAAGCAGTAATGGGTTTTTCCCAGCACTGGTAAAAAAAAACAAATATTTTTACCAATGCCGTATTGCTGCCGTATTTTTGCAATTTAACCAAACATTTAAAACCCTATAAATCAGAGGATTAAAAAATAAAACAAAACAAAAAACTCTGTTGAATAACATTGCCTGCTGTTTTAAAACAACAGCCTCAAGCAAGGACAGGGCCTCTGTAAATGAATATACATTTTGACAAGGGCCCAAATAAAACTGACAGTGACTAAAGCCATCGGATTCCAAATTTTTGTCTGAATTTAACAAAAAGAAAATAATAATAACAATCATAATAATAATAATAATAAAACTAGAAACAGGGCTGATTCAGGACAAGACCTTGCCAAGCTTGCATCTCACAGCTTGCCAAATATAAATTAATTTAGTTACTGGCAACAGTGTAGCATCAGACCTTTTGACTGAACTTAAGGTTACACAAATCAGTGATTTTACAATTAATTCGTTGAAAAAATACCAGATTAAAAAATTAGAACGTTACCTGTCTTGGAATTTTAAGTCCAATCAGATTTGGCTGTTCAATATGAATACCAAACTATTATTTCCTTTTTTCACAGTACTAAACCACAATAAACTCGTATATCATCTCTGATGAGACTTAAGTTTTACTTTTAAGACTGAAGTTCTAATGTCCTTCTTCCTCATGGGTATGACCGTAAGAGTGCGCATCCTGCTCACAGTTCAGTAATAAAATCCCAGAACACGATAGTGGCTCTCCTGCTGGGCTGCTGACAGCGCTATGACACAGAGAGTCAATCACAGCAAATGGCAGTAGAGAAGATTGTGCCACGGTCTGGTTCAAAAGTACCTCTGCTGAATTTGCCAACATCCATCACCAGAGCAGCAAGCTCCAGAGCAGACGACAGACTGGAGTGGTGCTGCCCTGCCTCACGCTGTCAGGTGTAATGCTGCCCTTCCTTTCTATCCCTTTCTCCGCTTCCATCAATGTTAGTTTTGTGGTTTGTGTCATGTTGGGTTCTTTCAATAACTTGTACGACTGCTGAGAGTGTATTTTATGACTTTAAGTCAGCATCATGTAACTGCATTTGGCAGTGGCAGTTGGCTTCTATACCTTGCTTGGGCACAAGCAGCCTGTGACCCTTGAACTCTGGTTTGTGTTGACATGGGACATAACACATACTTTCAACCACTACAGTTTGTGGTTATTTTGAGACTCATTTTGTCATTTCTAGAGTCTTTCATGCTGTTTCTCCTCCACTGCATGCATACATTTGGGTAGTCAAAAGTGTAATGATTCAACTAAAAAACTATATAAAAAAACTAATGACAATTTATCTTTTTTTTAACTGTCTGCTTCCAATATCCCGTTCAACACAAAAGATGATAGAAACAATATTAACAACCTAACAATTTTTGTATCTAATTTTTAATGAGATGTCAAATCACAAATGACTTCAAGAGCAAAAAAGAAGCAATACGGACTTAAAACTTCATAAAATGAAGGACACTGGAAACATTTAACTCAAAGCAACAAAGCATGTGTTTGTGTATGTGTGTGGGTGTGTGTGTGTATGCACACTGTATAGAGACAAATGCTTTCCATATTGCTTGGAATTGGCTTACATTTCATAATTGTGTGCTGCACCTTCAGACCCCATGCATCTGTTATCATTTTACAACCTGCCTGTGACTCAGCAGAGTCCAGACCTCCTGAGCACAATGTGCTCCACAAAGCACCTCATTACAAAAAAGGGTGCTTTGTATCTCACTGAGGCTATAGGTGGGTGGGGGGGTCCTTTAGATCAGGGGTTCTCTAA
>JAQNCA010000002.1:6558011-6568221 GCA_029783725.1 Acanthurus tractus | reverse complement strand
GCGTTAGTTTAGTTTATAGTGTATAATTGATTTTGCATGGTTGTTTAGCTGTCTGTACAGAGAAATGATTGAAATAAACTAAATATGGAAGGAAAAAATGAAATAAATGTGACATAAAAAGAGAAATACAAATTAGAGTAGCTGCCTTTCAAGTGCAGTGAAGCATAAACATCAAGTAGCATAAAACAGAAATGGCCAAGAAAGGATATGTATCTAAAAATTGTGCTAACTTGCTTAAGTAAAATAATTCAATCAGATTTAGAAGAATCTGAATATGTATGAAATTTTTACCTGCTTATTTTTGTCAACGAGTTAAACTTAAGTTTAGTCTGAGGTGGTACAAAAATAAGTCAGGCTTTTCTTTTCTGGTCACCATCTTTCTAACATGTTAATTCTGTATCCAAAATATGTGGACAGATGTAAAAAAAAAAAAAAAAAAAGTTCGGTGGTTGGGAGAGTTGACATGGAGGTGGAGTGAAGAGACAGAAAAGAGAGGCTGCACACTGCCGACGGATGAGACAATAGGCTGCCGCGTCACCATTTGACAGCCCTGATTAATGTTAAGCTGTTGCACAACACCAAACCCCCTCTGCTTTTGTCTTCCTCTCTTGCTTCATTTCTTGCTACCCCACATGCTTTCTCTCCTTATCGCTTTCGATCGGTCCACATAGCCAAAGTAAGAAAATGAGAAGCATGGATAACTGCTGCAATGTGGTGTTAATGAGAACAAAATGTTGCAAAAATATTTACTGGATCATTTCATTCATATTCAAACCTTTTCCAGCTGTCTGCGGAGTGTCCCCAAACGTCTGATCCTGCAGCACAGTGTTTTTTTCTTCACACAATTTCTCTTGTTTGAGTCAAAGAAGAAAAAAAAAAAGAGAACAAACGACAATGCATACAATGCATCTCGCTCTTTTTTTCTGCCTGTGGTTTTATTGCATTGCCCCCCTCCTTATGCTCCCTCATGACCTCTGCCCTAGTGGGATTTACCACAAGTGGCGAAGAGGAAGCCCAAATCACAGCTTTAAATGAATCTGTGTGTTTGCAAACTCTGCAGAGCCCCTTCCCACAACAAACACAACGACATGTTTGAAATTCCAGTCTATATGTTGTGCCGCTCTGCGCCAAGATGTCTCAATTTTCCCCTTTATTGCCCACATACAGTTTAATCCTCTGAAAACATTCTCACCACTGGCTCAATTCCATGTTTCATATAGCAGTGTAATGTAATGCCCCTCCGGCATTGCGTCAGAACCCAAAATGGATTCTCACATGACAGGAGTGCCACTGTTAGTCCGAAGCGCAGGTCCACGAACGACACACTTTCTCATGAGGATTCCCAGCCAGAGCAAGCTCAACAACTGCTGCTATAATATAAACTTCATGTATTAAAGATGGGGGCTTCCATTTTTATAACACACAGCAGGCAGAGCTACCCAACTGGGTAAGACTTGATGTTTTTGGAGTGCATTTCTTATCCCCAATTTCAGATTTTTTTGTGGCGCTTTTGTCCCTTTTATGATTCAGTTTTAGTGATCTATGAAATCATACACTTTCACTCCATACTGGCATTTTCCTACCACTAAGATTTCTGTTTTTAGGAAGCACACCACACATCCCACACTTGTTCCCTACGGCTTGAAACTGGCAGCGGCTTTTATAGAGGAGGATGTTGCCATTCTCTCCTCAACTAGTTCATCTTCAACCATTGCTGGTTATTTTGTTTTTTTGTTAACATTTTTTCTCAACATTGTGGCTGAGCTCTGTCAGCAGTTCTTTCCACAGCAGGCTGTGTGGTGTCATTTTCTTGGTATTTCTGCTGTGTACCTATTGTTTCCTTGCCCGAAATGTGCTGAGAGTATCAGCCGTTGTGTTCATTCATGCATCCTTTTTGTCCCCTCATGTTACATTTCCTTTGAAGAATTAAAATAATTTCTGTATGTGGATTATCTTATTTTTATCTAAAACTTTTGAATCCATGTAAATGTTTCAAATATTATATATATAAAGGCAGCTCTTTATTCAGTCAACAAGAGGAGAATTCACAGAAACCATATGAATTACTTAGCACGTTTCTCCTGTTTGTCATGCATAAGTCTGTTTTTTAGCATGAACATCAGTCTATTCATGAGCAGACACATGTGACACAGATCACAACATCCTGAAGCACATGCTAATCTCTAGGGGTTAAAGAGAGCACAGAGCATGTGACTGCACGATCATACATGAGGATAAGAAAGCAAAGGTGGTGAGTTGGATTGTTATTGAGTGAGTGTCTATGATATGTCGCTTATTTTTAGCTGGTAATTAGACATTTTCTGACGCAGCACCATCGCATAGGCAACATAGCTCTTGGATCTGCACCATTAAGGTTGAAATGAATTAAACCACTTGAATTTAACTGAAGTCAAATGAGTTGAACTGAAGTGAGATGAACTTAGCTGAGATTTCACTCTCATGTCAGCAAATATACTGTATCCATCACATTGTACACACATGTGACTTGACATGTGAGTTGACATGTGACTCAGTACTTTGAGGCTGTTTAGCTGATATCATGCAGAGCTGTAATAAAGGCACCTACGTGGAATTCTTCCTGTTATAGCTTAAACAAGAACAGTTTTCATTAACAACTAGATTTACGGAAAAATTTAAAATAAACAACATCCAGTTATCTTTGCCCAGCATCAGTTGGTTGTTGTGACCCAGTGTAAGCTTTTTTTTTTATTATTGTTTGGTGGTTAATTTTAATATCAAGTTATTTGCCTGATTTAAAATGTATTTATTTCAGACTGAATATTTCACACAGCAAACGTCACTTTAACGCTAAACTGTCAAAATATATTATAAATTGTACAAGACAATGAGCATATGACACTGAAACCTGCCAAACACAGGAAAAGATATATTATTAATAATATTGATTTGTAGGTTTAAAAAAGGGCACTTTAGTCTCTGCAAAACTTCAGTTGGTACTTTTCGCCACAATGCAAAGTTTGTCTACACACTTCAATAATCAATGACAAATCCATAGATTAATGGATTCTGTGAGAAAAATTGCTAAATGCATCAATGCTCACTGTGAGATTTTGAACTGTCCTATCCAATATTTTGTCCTCTGCATGTGTGCAACAGTAAGATCAATGTCTCAAAGTACACCTGAATGGATGCATGTGTGCATGTTTGCATGTTTTTTAGTTTTGTACACATTGTATACATGTATGTGTGTGGCCTGTACACTGCTGGGGCTTTCTTCATCTCTTATTTCGGTCATACCCCTGCAAGGTACAGACTGTCTTAGATGTTTGGTCTTCCTCCAAGACAACAGGTGCAAATCTGTATAAGTACGACTACTTTGCACATTATCCTGCCTAATTTCCCCAGAGGTACAAAAAGAGAGTGGGAGGATTAAAGAAGCAGGAGAGACTTGGAAAAATAAAACTGCTTTGTTTTTTTTTTCCCCCAGCTGCATAGCCAAATGGAAACATATATGTAATATGTGTTCCCTGAAGTCACATGATCATATATGTTTCTATCCATATGCTTACAGTTAGCAAGAATGTGTGTATTTCTGCTTTGTGTTATGCATGTCGTTGGATCTCCTTTTCAAAGAAGCAGAAGAAAAGCATGAACTGGCAACCTCCACCGTAATGTCTCCGAGCCAGAGTTATACATAGAAAATTACACACTGGAGTGCCAGCCTCTACTGATTCAAGCCTGCGACACCACGCTACAAAATGAGACATACACACACACAAACAAACAGTGAGGTGCCTTACACACATGTATACATTAGATAAAATCAAGTACATCATATTAAGCAATTGTATCACAAAGACACAAAAACATTTTGCACATTGATGCAATGTCTTTGACTTTCTCTTTTCAAAACACACTGAGCAAGCACTTTACCCTCAACATCCTGGCTTCATATTTACACTAATAGAGTTCTGCTGCTTCTGCATAACTACAAAACTGTTATGCAATGCAAGCTGACTCGCTTTTAATTTTTTAAGCTTGGAGTTTTAAAAAAGCTGTGAAGTAAAAGAGGAAGAGCCACATTGTTGGAGCTCTTCATGCAAAACAATAAGGTCCCTAACATGCTCAGGCTAAATCTTTTATGTGAGATGGGGGAAAGGGAGTAGTTTGTTTTTTCTGTGTATGCCTGCTGTGTGTGTGTGTGTGTGTGTGTGTGTGTGTGTGTGTGTGTGTGTGTGTGTGTGTGTGTGTGTGTGTGTGTGTGTTGTGTTTGTGCGCTGTGTGTGTGTGTGTAAGAGAGGAGGGACTGATGAAGCTACGTCAGTTGCATTAAATGTTTAAGGCAATCTTTAAATGGTCAAATTCAAGTGAAAGCAGTGAACAACCGAGAAGAAATAACACAATATGCTCAAATGCATAAATGTTTGATGCAGGCTAATTTAGATAGCGTTTTAAATCCACCCCGGGGCAGAGAAAAGACACAGGGTTGGTGAAGGCCCCCCAGACTCATCTGTTAGCTCCCTGACCTGCCTTGGGTAAATGTTTGACTCAGAGTGTCTCTGCTTGCTGAATTTGTTGCACGCCAGTGTGCAAAGAAGCAGCAGAGAGGGTGGAGACACTGATGTCACCAAGACACCAGAAACTAGGAGACGCATGCAAAGAATTAAGCTAAACTGAACTTTTCACAGATATGCAATTATTTCATGTATAGCTGTTCATACTGTGCATGCACTCCTATTCACTGGGGTTATGTTTACTATGTGGTTTCTTATTTACTTTATCACTTCTGCATGCACCCACCACCTCACTACACACTCATATATTTTATCACTTTTTCTCTTAATATATTGCTCACTTACTGTGTGCACTTACTGTATGTTTGCATTTACTTATATTCACACTTACATTATGTACATTTCACATGCTCCCTTTATCTACTTAATCCATGTGTTTTCTTAGTTTTTTAGTTAGGTATTTGCATACTTGCTGCAGCAGTCTGACAGCAGTCAGCAAAAGTCCTCACAGGGAATAATCAGTAATAACTGATTACTGTGCCTACTAACATCAACCATTTACTTCCTGGGGCAATTTTATTTACAATGCGCATTATTTCGCTATATTGTGTTTTAAATTGGAAAGTAAATGACAAGTAACATATATAATAATGCAGCAAAGTAAAATAATTGTGTATTGCAATAATACAACCAACAAAAATGAGAAAAAAAATAACCACCCATATCACTAAATTCTTCAATATAAATGTGATGGCCTTACATACCATCCAGTATTTTGAATTAAACTTAATTCTTTCTGGGTTTTCTATGTCTGTGCATGTATGTGCATAAGCAGAAGTGCCAACACAAAAAAATTTATTTGGGGCCAATTAAAATTATATTAAGCCAATGTCCCATTTTGAAATGTTTATCATTTCTTTATTTTTCGTTTTTTTTTTCGTGTAAAATACTGTTTAGTGGTTCTTCATGGGAAAAAGTGTTGTATAGGGCTTGCTTACATTAAATGTTTATTCAGCAAAATGGGAATTTTTTATTATTCAAGGTAAAACAAGACTTAATCTTGTTGGGAATTAGTTTATATGCCAGAGTTTCCTCTCCTTTGAATTAATGCAGGGGGTCAATAACTCTTCCTTAAACAACTCAAAGAAACCTCATTAGACTGAGTTTCAGTGGAAAGTTAATGTCTCATGATGATACACATGCAGCTCCACAGAGGCTCCCCCCCCAGCAGGACACACTGACTTCTTGTAATTTGGGGGCATAAAAATAGAAAATCTTTAATCTTGGTTGAATTTTTGACATTGCTCAGAAGCTCACCACAGGCTTGTCCACGGAGCTCTTACGACTCAACAGCGTGAAGTCCAGTGTGTGGTTACACAAGTCTTAAAGTGCTAAAATGGGACCATTAACACTGTTCTTCTGTTAGCAAACCACTTAACCTGCCCTAACCTGGAATGGATTACTGCCCGAGACTTTCTAAGCCAATCAGACAAGAGGAATCCAAGGAGAAACTGTTACACCAGTATTTTACCCAGTTTTACATTCAGAGTAAAAATGATTAAACTGAGAAAAAGACTGGCAAAAGACTCAAGCCTGTTATTTTATACGACTCAAAGTATTATTTCTAAAGTCAAGAATGTAGAAGTAAATCTTCCTCTGGTGAAGTGATCCAGTGGTTTTGTATCATTATGTAATGCAGATATTTACCAATAATCCTTAGCAGTCAAGCCTACGAGGAATTAATTAGATGGAGAGCTTTATTACTGTAACAACTCCAGGTTACAGAACAGTTTGCATTCTGAGAAACATGTTTCTCAGCTTTCTCAGAGCACATTGGCTACTGACTCCAGCTTCATATTTAGTATATGAAAAATGAGAGTGGGTTAATTCTCGTTTACCTTCACAAGACAAGAATAACACAACATTTAATAATGTTCTCCGTCTTTTTTGACCACTATACTTCAAGCTCTAGACTATGAGATTGCAGATGAGATTGAGATCTACAGACATGGCTTGTGTCAGTAGGAAAAAGCACATGTGTACTAGCTAACTTTCATCTGGTAAATTGGCTCCATATTTCTGGTATTGTGCATGCTGACTTCTGCTACTGAGACACTTAGTGGAACTGAGCCATCTTTAACCAAATTTGCTTCACCGTCTTCAGTTATATTATGTCAGCCTTACCATCACCAACCCTGTAGCCAGATACATATAATATTTCAAATTAACTTGAAATATTATAGCCTCAATGTTTTGTTTTACTAATTGAATTTAAAAGTGATTAAAAGCAAATACCTTCTTAATTAAGTTCAGATCTGTGTCTACTATGCTTTCTCACTGCATAAATAAATGGTTAGATAACACAAAAATTTCCAGTGTTCTGCAGGCTTTCTTCATTAAGTCCAGTTAATAGTTTTAGCAAGACAAGTCTAATTTACCTCACGCAGCCACAGCCCGCGCTGTTGCAATTAGCGGGCTGCAGCACACACTGGTGATGGTGTTGTTACAAGGTAGGGAAGGGCAACACTGACCAGCTTCCTTTTTCCCAGAAACTGAAAGGTCATGAAGGCTTTCTGAGTTCACAGGCTCAGCTCTGTGATGTCTGTCACTAATCTGAGCTGCTCTGTACCGTTAGTCTGCCTTCACAGCGCTGCCCGGTGTGACCCAACCCTGCACTTATTATTCAGCATGGTATGTCTACCAGCAATGATAAAATGGACAAAATGTTATATATAAATACAATACATATATTATAAAAACAACAAAAAAAAATCATCCCTCCATCTCTTCCGCATTTCTGTGTCAAGAAATATTTAGCATTTAGTTTTTTTGATGTATAATTTTGTAATTTCATAAAATGTTACACTATTTCATTAGAGTGCATTAAGTGCACATACATGTGTTTTCTTGCATTAGATGGGTCCCTAATATCTTAGTTTTATTTGTCAGACAGTCTCGCTCTTCCCTCTTCACACACACACACACACTCAAACACACACACACACTTAGACACACATATGGTCTTCGCTTACAGTGTAAGCTTGTCTGTGGGAGTTCTCTGCGGTACAGTGTGCAGTCTGTGGGTTTTATCAGAGGTGTTCCACCTGGAGGGAGTCTGGGAGAAAAAAACACAGCTTCAGACAGATTTAGAGCTCTTTCTGCTCCGCAGGAATGAATGGCCAGTGTTTGTGTTGCATGGAGTTTGAATAGTGCTCTTTTTGGAGTGAGCCTCCCATTGGTAAGTGGCTCCTGGAGTGTGAGGACGCATAATAATTCTGTTGGATAAAAGTTGTGCATCTGTGAAAAGCAACACACAGACTTTACATGGAAAACAGCAGCATAGAAATGTATTTGTGTGTATTCCTTTAATGATTTTTAGTAATTAAACAGATTTAAAACAGTCTGTGACCGATGTAAATGCATGTACCTTCTACCTAAACCACAATGTACTCTGTAAATTGTGAGATATTCTCTGCAGAATACGAGCTTTTAATGGAGTTAGAGAAATGACAAAAAGCCCCATTAAAGCTTATTTTGGAAACCAAAATAGAATTCAAATGTATTTTCGGCCTGTGGGCCATTATTCTCCCCGTGTGAGCTCTTTTGTTCATAACTTTTGTTTCCTGGGTTTTTAGCACCTAATTTAATGCAGTGAAAATGGAGCACTTAAGAAATAGCTGCCACATAAATGTGTCATTTTAAGAATCAAAATGAAAACACTGTAAATTGTAGCTGCAGGCTCATATATTTATTCTCTAACAGGATGAGCCAGCATTGTATTAGGCAGCTGTTAGCCTCAAAGAAGAATGCATACACTGACAAAAACACAGTTCAGGACCCCGAATAAGCCACAGGCCTGTTGGTGGCCTTGATGCAGGTTGCGACTAAAATTAAATGAAGCCAGGCTGACTAAGATGAAAGCCAAATGTAAATCAGAAAGCACATAAAAAATTCATCTTGTGTTAATTATTTATGCTTTTTAAAATATGTTTAAATTGTAAATTTTTATGTAAAGCACCTGTTTTATGCTTCTTTAAATCTCTGATAATATTGCATGTGGTTACAATTTAAATGTGTGTAAGCTTTGTAAAACATTATGACTCAGATAAAAAGATTTCAGCCTTTTACAGTGTAGTGACACATGGTAATACTTATCCCCTAATTTCTTCAAATGCTCATGACACTAAATTAATCGCTGATTGCCACATTTTGAACATGGTTATTAAAACACAGTGCTCTTAATGCTCTGTGCACATACATTGAATGAAAACTTTAAAAATGACTTTAATTAAAGAGCTTAAGTAAAAAAGAAATATTTAAATTGAAATCATCACATTTTGCATGTAGTCATCACAAACACAGAGGTACTGATAGTTAATGGGGAGAGCATATTTGACTTTTTTCCTGGATCCAATTGTATTACATAGCTTTTCCTGCACATTGACAACTTGCTAACTCAACAATGTAAAAGAAGCATTTTGACCATGTGATGATGTGAGATCGCTGAAGTGCTTGTTGGATCTTTCCCACCAAGGATGTTGGATTGAACCTGGGCAGCACTGTCCAACACAGTTAAATATGGCTCACATCAAAGAGGCATTGCCTATGTCACATTCTCTGATTAATCATGAAGACAAAGCAAAGAACAAGCAAATTTTTGACAAAAAATTCCAAGTCTGACATCATTGTGCAAATCTTAGGGCCTTAAAGTGTCATAATTATGGACTTGGTTTGGTGTTTTTCCCCGTGTATTGTCTCTGTCTTCTGCTGTAGGTGTTTTTTTAGGGGCTGGGTATGGCTTTCCCATGTTGTTTACTGATGGCCAATTCTTTGTGCTATATCTGTTGTTTATGAGTCATCATTGTTTCACTTGTTGAATCGTTTACTCACACGTGCCTTGTCTTTATCTCCAGACTGTGCTATCTCTAGATAAAAGCAGTGTTTTGCTCATTTGATATTATGTAGTATCACCAAGGAGAGTGTGAGTGTTTTTAGGCTCTCTTTAAACTTATTACAAGTATACGTTCTTCGTACTGCAATAGTGTGCAAAGAGATCTACAGCTCTTCAGTCATAGGTTCATCATGTGTAAGTATTTGCATAAGTGCTCCTGCAGTGTGCGAAGTCATATCCTCTTTAATTCACAGCTTCCTGTTTCACAGAGTTATCTTGCCCTCCCCTTCCTGCTCTGCTCATGTTTAGGAACCTTTTACAGTGTGTAATCATGATTTGTCTTTAATCAGCGCGTGTCTGTATAAAATCCTTATTTGTGCTTACAATCTCTTTGCTGAATAGCTTCCATAAATTCACATCATATCTATCATAACTATTTTTCAGTTCAGCTTAACTGAATTGATATCATTGCATTGCTCTTAACATAAAGAAGTGTCGTTGTTACTTACCTTGATGTGTACTTAAGCAGCATTATGTAAAACGGGTATCGGTAAATTGCCCTGACCTTTATTCTTCTCTCTCAGTCACCCTCTTTTTCACTTCTGTCAACATCCTCTTCTGTCTCTTTGCCTTCTACTTTGGGAAGCAAATAATGACTAATTTTTGCAGTCTTCACTTAGTCACTATCTTCCTCTCGCCATCATTAATGTCCTCTCCTGTTGCCCGTTTGTGTTCTTGAGTATGCTTGCTTTGGTTCTTTCATCCACTCCACTGCAAAATGCAAACAGACAGCTGATCATATTTGTTCACTAGCCAATATATA
>JAQNCA010000002.1:6501541-6521097 GCA_029783725.1 Acanthurus tractus | reverse complement strand
CAGTGTTTCCCTCACCATCTTCTCTCATTTTGATTGACATTCGTTAGTGATGCATCTCAGTTGGTTTTTCAGAGTTTATATCTGTTGACATGATTGTTTATTTATGCCTAATGACTGACAACATCTGTGGCCAAAGGCAGTATATCTTCTGGTCATCTGTTTATAAAACTGTCCAAATATTTTTTTGTCCATTCATCACACTTTTGTTAATGCAATATTTTTAGCAACTTCTGGAGGGAAGTCCTTCAATTTTCGAACAAACATTCACTTGAACTGGAAGATTAATGGATTATGTTTTCAAGGTCACGGGTCCCTGAGACTTCATAAAACATGTTTTTGGATGTAAATTTATAACGCTTACACTAGTTATTACAAACACAGATGTTTATTAGGTCAAAGGTCAGCTTCACTGTGACATCATAATAATCTGCAAAACACTTGTCTTGCCATTTTTCAACCGTGCAGTTCAGGACAAAATGGAAGGCTTAGACAATATTTCACTTTAGGTCAGATGCTCAGTTGGTGACACTAATCTTTAGTGTTCATATTTAAACTGCTGACTATTTCAATTTTCTTTAAATCTTATTTGAAGCATTGTAGTCTACAGTAAGTTCATTGGTTTTGCTGATATTAAGCTTCAGGTGATTGTCATCGCATCATTTGATGAAGCTCTCTGTCAGTCCTCATGTGCTCCTCTGTAAAAAATGGTCTTTTGAAGGAGTGAAAACAGCATGTCTCTCACTCGAAATAATTCACTCGAGTCATACATGGCAGTATAAATATAACTTCCTTTCATCAAAAGATATATGAAATATCTTTTATAAAATTCAAAATCTTCATTACTTATATGAGTGTGGATAGACATGGAGGTAAACTGTCACTTGATTAGATGGCTAAGACCTACAACCACTCTAGTTTTTACTGTCAAATAAGGGTGTGCGGCATGTCAATATCAGACTGAAAGTGCTTAAATGTCTCCACATTATGCCTTTACAGGGAGATAGCTAATATTGGGCTGCATGTGCGCTCTATCATTTGCATCTTTATATCTCATACACATTCGGTATACAAAATCTTAAGCCACACTGTTTGTAAGTACATTTTACACATTCCCTTCCCCTTCTGACAATACAGCAGCATTGGTGAAAATACAGGGGAGTTGTTCATTTAGGAGACTTCAGTGTTGCTCACATAAAACTAGTAGGGATTTTCCTAAATTGACTCGGCAGGAACAACAGTCATTTGCAAAGGTTGCAAAGATAAGGTTTGCACGTTGGATGGCAACATGACAGTTCTCTAACCACCTCAAGAGAAAGCAGAAGGCAGTATGCAGAGAGTCAAACTGCGAGGGTATCGCCCCATGAGTGCTTTTGCTAAAACCATGAAGCGGGGGCTCGAACCAGCAACTCTGATGTAGGGCTCTGAGAGAGACACTGTATTACAAGATTTATTTTAGGATGCGTATTGTTTTAATGCAGAAAATTAATTGGGTTGTCCTGTTAAGTAACGAGCACATTACTTTGAAAACCTATCCTGAGGAGGCATCTTTATAAGATGTGATATGATATTTTTGCCATACAAGTCTACAGTCAAACAAACATTTTGACCTGTATTTACCCTTTTAATCACAAGTTGAGGGAGAAATAGATTACTTGATTTTGTGGAAAAATTTTATAGACTCCAACCATCTTTGATAAGTTGGTACATTGTATTTAGATAATGATGAAAATATGGATGGCTGGAAATCCCAGTTACAATACAAGGTAAATGTTTGTTCAGAAGAGGTAAAGCCATTAGTTGTTGATTGTTGTGTAGAAATGTGTTGCTTTGCAATCAGGTGTATTTTACCCAGAGCAGGAGCTCAGGCACTTATTGTATTTTAGTCATTGTAAGGTTTAAAATGCAATTCAGAATGATGCAAGACAATTGATAAGAACAGTTTTTACAAGCAGCATTCCACAGACTGTGAGCCTGACCTTTGCCTCCTTTCACTACTTTTACCCCTTGATGGCTTCACATGTGATCTGATTGAAACCATGTTAATGCTGTATACCTGCAGAGTACCCGCCACCCTGGTGATGTGTTGTTTTTCTGCTGCAGGCCTTCATCCCAGCCCTATGTCATGGCCAGCGGAGTCACCAAGTCTGGCACTTCCAATGGTTACCCTATGAAGGCACAGCTACAAATTATTGGTAAGTCTTCAATCTTTTTCCAAATGATAAGAGGTTCCAGAGGTTTGATTATATTGAAATGTTTGATTATATTGTTTCTCATTTGGTTTAGATTTTTTTTATTTCATTATTATGCCTGTGACATGACATGTTTAAATATTTGTTGTGATTAGGCCCCAGTATCAAAACATCAGCTTAGTCTGTCTTCTTTTCATTGTGTGTTTATAATGTGGTGCTATTTGTCCACCACTAATTGTTACTGCAGCCTCACCAGCTGAATATGTTTTGTTGAGATTTTAATTTTAAATTATAAAAATTTAATTTTCATTGAAGACAGTTTCCCCTATTTAAAAATGTGCACTATTTATTACATTTTCCTGTTTCAGAATTATTGTTTTGCTCTTCCACTTTCTTTCTGTATCAACATGACTGACTGTGTGCTGCACTGTTCTTTCTTTCTTTCTTTCTTTCTTTCTTTCTTTCTTTCTTTCTTTCTTTCTTTCTTTCAGTGCTATCAGCAAAACTAAAAGAGAACAAGAAAAACTGGTTTGGTCCCAGTCCTTACGTGGAAGTGACGGTTGACGGTCAGTCCAAGAAAACTGAGAAATGCAACAACACCCACAGTCCCAAATGGAAGCAGCCCCTCACAGTGTGAGTTGTGTTGAGTCTTGGTGGGCCCATATCATATTTAAACTCACACATGATATTTATAACCTAACTTTTCTGTTCCAACCAGACCTGTGTCAAAGGATTTAAAATGCAGATAGTACTGTATTGTGCTGCATGCATGCTGGGATTTACCTCACAGGACACAGGCTGAATTCTGATGTTTGAGCGTTAAAAGGCAAATGACTCGGTTTTGATAGACATTTTACCCTAATTATTATTCTCCCTGTTGTTTTAAAACTCACCAGTCTGGTATTTCAGGAAGCTCAAAACAATGCACACTGTTTTTAAAAGCTTCCGTTCTTAGGTTTGACTCCAGCACAGACTTTAAATGTGCACACACTGATTTAAATGTAAGTTTTACTCTTTAAAAGTGTTTGAAAGATAGGATCAACTTTTTGCTTTTTTTTTAATCATTAATCCTGACGTAGCACACATCAAATTACAGACTCTCAGTTAACTAAGACTGTTACCCTTTGGTCATGACCTACCCTTACCCTTAAGACTGCATGGCTTGCTCAGCCTCAGCACAGGAGTTACACATGCTTTGTGATCACTGGCAGCCTTACTGATACCGATACCAGAGCTTCTCAGTTTTGAACATTATTATACGATTGTTGTTATAACTGTTATCGTTAGTATTGTGTTTAAGGTCACATTAAGCTGTTGTTAACCACACAGCACTAATCATTGAATGAGCGACATATAAACGAAAATGAATTAAATCTAAATGTATGATAAAGAAACTTATTAAAACAGTGGGTTAAGTAGGCCTCACATACAATTAGTGCAAATTGCCATGCCAACTCTTTGCATGTTTGAAAACTTGAACCCATCAAGTGCACAACAACACATTAATAGCAAGCAGTGGATCATATGTTACACTAGAAAGTTTGCACAATTATGAGGAAATGTTAACTGTATGCTTTGGAGGAACTCTACAAGGTTTGAGTAGTTGTCAGGGCAGGATGTGCTTAACCAAATACTACAGTCAGCAGGTTTTGGTTTGTTTTTTTGTTTTTTTGTTTTTTGCAAATGCTTCTTGCTCAAAACTAAACCCTAAATAGTAACTACACGTATTAAAGTACACACAATCAAATTTCATAGTCTACTTGTTGCTGTTTAAAAAGTGTTACCATTTCATTTTATACACAGTTCTTGCACTTCAATTTCAAAGAATCACTTTGAAAACCTAATGAAGTTGTTTTTTTGCAATGAAAACTTTGAAAATCTGCTTCTGAACTCATGTACCGAAAGCTCTTGATCAAGATGTCATGCCTGTAACGGTTTGCTTTCAGGGGGGATCATCAAGATGTGATTTTAACTGAAGGGAAGCTCTTGAGTTCAGCATAATGTGTACAGTTCAGAGAGCAGATATGCTATCTCCAGCAGTTAGTGCTTACAAGGAAAATGCCACATAGTGGTGAGAGTGTGTGTCCAGTTCATTACAGGAATTCTGTTTCTAAACATACACTGTAAACTTAGAGCACTCACACCACTCGACTCCCTGCAGTTCAACATATTCACACATCAGATGTCTTCTTAATTTTAGCTTGTCTAGGATCTCCTGTCGACCTTCTTAATATAGAGGTCTCCTACAGTTTCCCTTGGATCCAGGAGAGCTGAGTTATTATGTAACAACTGTTTACTATGGGATGTAATAGGACCTGAACCCATGCATGCACAAATGTTTTTTCCTGGGGTCGCTGTCACTGAGGGTGCCAGCTGAACAACTGTCATAGTGATGGTTATAGACACTCTTTGTCCCCAAATAGCTTTGAACCTTATTGTACTTGGGTTGCTGCTCACACAGCCACAGAAACTGTGGCTCTTTTGAAAGGAACCTCCGAACAACATTGGACTGATATATTTGTATTACCTGCTTAAGCTGGAGTTATTTTTTGTCCTTGTTACCATTAGTTACAATGCATAGTTGTACAATATCATTATAAACAAATGCTAATAAATCTTTGTTCTTGTCTTGTAAATTGTTACTTGTAGAAATGTAGCCTCTCAGTTTCCTGTTGGGAAAGGAGGAAGCAGTCTAAATGAATGACCACTGAGCTTTAAACCATGATAAATTAGATGGTTGTGAAATCTTGATAGTTAAGACTTCACATCTGACTGAAAACAGGTCTTTTGAGGAAATGGCACTTCTTTTTTGTCGGTCCCAAAGTATCAGTCTACAACCCATTTAAGTTTAACTGTTTGTGTTTAACAGGATTGTGACTCCATTCAGCAAACTGGTGTTTCGTGTGTGGAGCCACCAGACCCTGAAGTCAGATGTTTTACTTGGCATGGCTACGCTGGACGTCAGTGACACACTGAAGTCCAACGATATGAAAAGTGAGTGTATGATGCACACACATACACAGAGCTGTTTTACATATGGAGGGCAGTCTACATGGTATCTTAAAAGAGTTTAGAATAGAGATATTGTGAATAAATGGTTTCAGAAACAAGCACGTTTTAATGCTTTTTTGTTTAAGATGCTTTTTAAATATGTGTCACTGACTGTCACATACATTTTAACCACATTTGCTGATTTGACCCATTTCAGTTGTAACAAACAATCTTTGCCAGAGATGCAACCAAAACAAAACTGACACTTCTCTATGAAGAACCAAACTAAGATCAGCGGAGCAAAGTACAGATCAAGTATTAGTCAGTCTTGATCTCAGAGGCCTGCAGAGCTTACAAAGACTGTTAAAGGTTGTAAAATATCATCATAAAATAGTGACGGTAGATCAGTACTCAGCCTCATGTGACTCAGCTGTGGTACCATGTGAAACTGCGCAGTGCTTATCTAAACGTTGTGGGTTTTCTTTTTTTTTACACTACATTGAAGTTTGTCAAATAGTTGGGTAAAATTTTCTTTGTTTCTATGCTGATGATACTTGAGTTTCTCAAGGCATTGTTTTAATTGTTATGTCATCATGTCTGTTGCTGCCAACTGCCTTGTTTTTTATGTATTAAAAAATGCTGTTGCAGATTTCAGTAATGTGAACTGCATCATTTCCTGCATGCCAGCGGTTTTGGCATAACCTAGAAAATATTACAGATCTAATATCTCTGTGGCATGGGTTCTTACAAAAGTGTTCAAGCACAACGTTGATCAGTTTGAGGTTACCAGAGCTTATATTAACAGCCAGGCATCCCTAAAATGCAGCCAGCTTTTCAAAATATTTACAGATTCGGTGTATCAGACTCATAAAAAGTAAAAAAAAAATTCAAGAGGCACTCGATTGAGTATTTCTGAAGGAGGCTGCTGTTTTTTTTCGATCGATTTACACTGGTAGATTTTTGAGCTGTTAATCTTTGGATTGTTTCTCCGCAAGACTCCATTCACTTCTCTGCTGGTTCGTTTTCTATGCATGGACCCTGTCCAGCAGTGCTAATGATGGAGAACTCTGCACTTAAATCACATGGATAAAGCTGATTGATGTTTCATATCGGGGCAAAAAAACACAAACTGTTAACCCATATGTTTGTAATTGAAATAATTTGTGGTTTTGAACATGTTTTGTGTTTGTTACAATGAACCCATGAACCTCAACATTCAGCCCAAACAGTGACCGCAAATCTAATAGGGCTGACTTGTACCGCTCATTTACTGCTATTTAGATGATTTAGCGTAATTAAAACTGTAATGTCAGAGCCAAGTGAAAGACATCTGGTATTGTTGTGCAGCTGTGACACTAGAGTTGAAGAATAAAGTTGGTATTTAGCAAAAATCCTAACTTCATAATTTTTTTTAATGTTTATCTGTTCTAAACTAACAGTTTATCATGCTAAATTTACTCGATGAAATTTACAGGGACATACATCTTGTCACTGATGAGCCTGCTTCATCATTTCAGTTTTCTATTTTCTTGCCATAATGTACTTTTGTTCTCTCACTGTAGTCTCTGAAGTGGTGCAGACCTTACAGCTGTGTGCTGACAGAGACCAGTCAGATGTGGTGGGAGACCTGTCCGTCTGCCTGGACGGCATGAGCGTCGACCCTGAGATGTTCGCCACAGCCGAGGCCGACCATCACAGTGAGTCACAGCCTTGAGCCTTCAGGTGGTTGCATGCGGGCCTTTTTGAATACTTTCAAAAACTACCCTCTTACACATTTCAGCTGTAAGAGGGTACTGGCCTTGTCTGGTTTAGCACTATAGGCAGAGAAAACAGGAAATGAGCGCATTTATAGCTGTAAGGTTATGCACACTCATATTTGATATAGGATTTTTGTTTGACTGTATTTTAAATGTGTGAAGACAAAATCCAGTTTCTCCTTCATTTATGTTGCGTTCATTTTATCATCAGGCAAATCAAATGGAGAATCTCAACCAAATGGGGATCATGACAAAAGGTACAGTATCTATTCAAATCGTCAGCTGAATTTTGCAAGAGTCACTTTTCTAGGTTGTTTTGTTTATTCGTTTTCTGCGTCCTTATTCACATTCTGCCTTCTTCTTCACAGACAGAGTCGAGACAGCTCTCCAGCTGTGGATGGTGTGGAGCACAGGTCTTCTCCTAGTGGCAGGAGGTCAGTCAACACCACAGGGTCTCCTTCAGTGTCCTCAGGGGGCTCCAGGCCTCTCCGACCACCCAGGCCCTCCAGACCTCCACCTCCAACCCCCCGCAGAACCTCCTCTTCACCAGGTCAGACATCTACTGACAGAGACACTTTCTAAACAAAGGCCAAGTGCTTTGCTTTTTTCACTGTGTACTACATCAAAATCTAATTTATGTCAAAAATTGGCCCCTTGCGTTTAATTGGGTATTAGGCCAACGCTAACAAACACTCTGAAGGACGTTTTTTGTATGACAATCCAGCACACTTTGATTCAAATCAGTGTAAGTTTTGTGTGCCTTGCTCATGCTCTTTAAGATCTGTAATCAAACTCTGTCTGATTCTTTCCTCAGCATCTTCCAGCAACGGCTCTGCACCAGCTGATGGCAATGATGGTCAGTCAGGTTCTGATACACCAGTACGAACACCGGCCCCAGGACCATCATCAGCCCCGGACTCAAGTCCATCAACAGGCACAGACAGAAGCTCAGCTGCAGCCTCCAGCTCTGGAGCTGCAGCAACCAGACAGCCGACCAGCACCATCACTTCCGCTGTCACTCCCAGGGTCCCAGCTGTGAATGCTGGACCACTCCCCCCCGGGTAAGTTTTCATTTAGTCACCTTTGCAGAAGAGTTGAGGGAGGTTTTGGTTAAAGAATAATCATGTCCAAAAAATCTTCCACTGTAGACTTCAACAGTCATAGTTATTGTAGTTCCAAGGTAAAAAAGCTGTTTTTTTCTTTTTAAATTGCACAGAGCAGCAAAACATAAGCAAAGACGGAGTGCAAGCTTCAAACACAAAACCTTCATTACATTTTGAGAAGGGAAAAAAATAGAGTTATTACTGAGAGAGAGATTTGTAATTACAAAAAACTTTTTAAACAAAAACTAGGTCTTTCAGTCTTGGGGATAACCTTTATGCCAGTCCAACAAACTGTGGCTATGTCGAACTTCTTCCATTATCACTGCCATAATTCTGTTGTTTCAGTGTTGTCATTGTGAAAATATATAACCTTCACTGACTGTGTGCTGCCTTCCTTCATGACAGGAGGAGTCATGTTGTAAAAGCTGTTTCAAACCCATTGATAATCTGAATTGTCATAGCTGTGCACCATTAACTAACATCCTCAATTTTATTGCTGCTGTTTTGTTATCTAGGTGGGAGCAGAGGGTGGATCAGAATGGAAGACTGTATTTTGTTGATCACGTGGAAAAGAGAACAACGTGGGAACGCCCTGAACCGCTGCCTCCTGGGTAAAGCTCCTTCCCCTTTGATCATTGTCCTCTTCAATATTCATAGTATTTTCCTTTAAAAATGTTATAGGATTCTAATCTACTTTGTGCTTTTGTGAATTCAACGTGAATTCAGACTGATCATTGCAAGAATCATGCAAATTCAACACTTTCAAAAAATATGCAGAATTGCTCTAAGGGCCACATTTAGAGCAATAGAGTAATTCGTCAACATGCTGCCTATAAGTAAACTTCCCATGGAGGTTACTGGTCCAATGCCTATAATATACCTATAATGCTTTTTGTTTTTAGCGTGTCGACTTGTAATCAGTCTTCATTCTTTCTCTCATGTCTATCTTTGTTTCATTTGACTTAAGCTGGGAGCGTCGAGTCGACCAGATGGGACGGGTCTACTTTGTTGATCACATCACACGAACCACCACGTGGCAGCGCCCCACAGTGGAGACAGTGCGTAACTATGAACAGTGGCAGCACCAGCGCAGCCAGCTGCAGGGCGCCATGCAGCAGTTCAACCAAAGGTTTATAGTCGGGGTAAGACTTCCTCTTTGCAATGGGATTTTTGTTAATTGTGTAAGAATTAATTACCATCAACATATTACTCGCAATTTGGTGACTATTATTGCCTTGCCTAATTATTCTGATTCTCTGCTGTGTAGCTACAAGATCAGGTCTCGGCCACTCAGAATAAGGAGTTTGATCCTCTTGGGCCTCTGCCGCATGGTTGGGGTAAGATCTTTATGGCTTCTTTGAAATACAGCCATTTCATTGTTCTAATGTGTTCATGAGTGTCGAAGTACTCCGCATGACTTTTTTTTAAAAGAACTTCAGAGGTTTGTTTAAGATAAGTAGCTTTGAATGATAAGTTTCAACATCTGGGTAACTCAAAGTTTTAGCTTAAGTTCTTCGAAAGGGGCCCACATGACCACTTATGTAAGAAAAGCCTTTTGTGATCATGAAAATATGATCAAACACTTCAAGACCTTACTATTTGTCTGTATGTGTATATGTACATCTACATACCTAGAGTACTAAAATGGTGTGATGTAATGCTGTATTGTTGAGGCCCAAACAGGATATGTAGCATCCAGTTTAAAGTGGGTAGAAGTTGCAGTTCTGGAGAAACATGAAAAGAGAAATTCTAATGACAGTCAGTGACCATGACAGCACCGGTGCAACCCATGCCCATACGACCCACACACACTTAGCATATTCACTGATTTCACCAGCGATGTTGCACAAGGACGGCTGTGACTGTAAAATCATTGAATTTCCCCGAAGAATCAGCTGCAGCCCAAAAAACTCACATAATTTAAACTGTTGAAGTATTTCAGGAATAGACCCAACAATGTGGAGCCCTTTAAGCTCCGCAGATTGGAAATGACTTATCACAGCAGTGTGACCACTGTGCACTATTAGTGGTCAGGGCACAGTGAGCACTTGGACAGAAAGTAGTACATTTTCATAGAATCCCTCCAAATTTTAAGTTTCAGAAAATTTAGTTAAAGGGAAACGGGTCTTGCAAGCTGCCTCCTTTTTTGAATGCAGACAAGTTGAAAAATGGACTGATTGTCGCTGTTTCAGAAAAGAGAACGGACACGAATGGCAGAGTTTATTTTGTGCACCACCCGACGCGGTCGACACAGTGGGAGGACCCACGAACACAGGGGTCAGTCTTTGTGTGTTTAAATTTTTAAATGTACTTTATTCATTAAGACATAAATGAGTCTGTCACTAAATGCTGATGTAATCTTATTCTTTAGGTTGCTGAATGAGAAGCCCCTCCCGGAGGGTTGGGAGATGAGGTTCACTGTAGATGGTATTCCCTACTTCGTAGATCACAACAGGAGAACAACCACCTATATTGACCCTCGCACTGGAAAATCCTCACTGTACGTCACCCACCATTTGATTTCCTGTGTTCTTAAACCTTTAAACTTGAAAGCTACTTAACTATGTTACATTGTTACACCAAAAGGCAAATAACCAGTTTTGAGCTGACCATTGATAAATTACCAGCAGATGTTTCAGAATCCATCATTTTTTTTAGCCCAGCCTGAATCACAGTATTTTTTAAATGATCGGACTGAACAATCTGACCAATTAACCAGATTGTCAACTAATGATAAAGTAACTAGTTCATAGAAGTTTATAACCAGTCCTGGAATTATAATACTGCTGTGTTAATTTTATTTTTTTATTTTTTATGTTTCTTCTTTGGGCTCCAGTGAAAAGGCTTTAGAAAACAAAGTTTGTGTAACAGAAGTCAAAAAAAGCCTTTTTTTAGTTCCATTATTGTTTTTCGCAAAATAAACTTCCTGCTTTGAAGAGACGTTCTGAGAAATCAGGAAACCACAAATTGTTTGAACATGTTGAGACAAATAAGATCAGTTTAAGGGAAGTGGGTATGTAAACAAAACAATCACATTACAAGTGTGTCATTGGGAAAAAAAAAAAAAACTGGGATCACTTGATGAATATCATTTGTTTGGGTCAGCAGCTTGATGGGAACAGAGTAAACTAGAGGGACCCTTGTTACTCCATCTGAAAACAGTAAAAGACTGTAGGTCTTGTATTTCACCTCATCAACTTCACTGAGACTTTTCAATATATGCTTATGCTGAATTTGATATTAGCAACATGCTCCAAACGAGTTGAAACTAGGGTGGAAAAAAAAGAAGACTGAGAAAAACACCTGTTCGGAACATTCCACAGGTGAACAGGTGACAGGTGATAGTATCATGATTTAGAATGAAAGGGACTTCCTCTAAAAAAGCTCAGTCGTTTTCCAAACCAAACACCATTGTATAAAACATATTACTACACAGGCAACTAAAACACTTTGCCAAACTGTTGGTAGTGAACACAGTTTGTTTAAAAATGTATTATTATTAATCTATTGCATTTACAGGGTTGTGTTATACCTCAGATACATGTTGCTCGCAGTCACTGTCAATAAGATTCTAGCTTGAATCTCTTCAACACAGCTGCAAAACCTTAAAGAGCCAGTGTCCCAATGTAATGAATGAACTCAATGAAATGATTTTAAAGGGTGGATGACAAAAATGACACATTACTGAACACACAGCACCAGGTAGATGTGATCTTCCCAGTTTCAACAGTTTTATTTAGCAACGTGAGTCGCTGCCCCTGACATCCGGATCTATTTTTAGAACCTGTGACGCATCGTCCTGATGTGACTGAATCACCTGGTGTCCTCTGCTTTCAGTCTGTCATTCTCACTGATGAAACGCCTCAGTTGATTCATAATAATAGCTTGTGAGCATAACAAGCCTTGAGTGCACAAATAACTTTGGTGGTTTTACAAACCAGTTTGGTGAGTGTGCCTGAACTGACAGGCACAGTCTGACGAACTGACTCATTAACCTGATTACCTGTTTACACTATTGCAAAATTGTTTGTGATACTTAACATAGTGCATACAATTGGCAAAAATATCAGTTTTTGGATAGAAGAAACACATTAGTTGAAACTACATTTGTGATATTTTGACATATTAAAAGTCTGTTTCTGCTTTTTCTGTCCTCAGTGAAAACGGACCTCAGATCACCTACGTTAGAGACTTCAAGGCCAAAGTACAGTACTTCAGATTCTGGTGCCAGGTGAGAGTCATATAGCATATTAGTTCGTCAGGTTGCATTATGAAGTCAGTACATTGTGAGATGCACAATTTTGTCAATTTTATTCACTTCATATCATACTATACTGGTTGCAGTATAGTTGTGGTATGGTTGCAATTTGTACTTGACTGTTTGTGTTATCCTGTCAGTGAGTTGCTTTCTAAATTCTGGTGAATCAATTTGTTTTGATTTAAAAAATTAGATAAGATGAGTGGGACGAATGCAGAGATATGATATCAATATGCATCATCCATTAGTGTTGCACTTTTGAAAATGCAACAAAAGCTTGCAGAAGCTTTGGAAATAGAGGTGGTGTGTTTGTGCCCTGAAAAACCTCATTACAGGAGGAGGATTAAAATGTATAGTTTTTTAATCAGCGTTACACTATCCTCCATAATTACATGCTATTGTCTTATCAGGCACTCATTGTTGATTTGGTCACACTGCCAGAAATTTGACACACAAAAAAATCAGCCGTTGGTCAAAATGTCTCATAGTCATGATTTTTAACTGACAACCACATTATACCACGTCATACCATATATAAACTAATGTTGTGTTTGTGTTTGGATTTTTAATAACTTGCAATCTGACAGTTGTTGCTTTGTTACAGTTTAAAGCAGATTGGACTGATCAATGTGTCTGACATGTTCCTCTCTTTTTTAGCAACTGGCAATGCCTCAACACATTAAGATCACCGTATCCAGAAAAACCCTGTTTGAGGACTCCTTCCAGCAGGTAAAAACTCATTCTCACACAGATCACTGGACTCTGGAAAGGTTTAGTTTTACACTCATTGCCTTGTTTGCTATTTTGAAGATGTGCCTCACCTGCTGTTTCTAAGCCTTAATTCAAGTCAATCTTTTTGTGGAAGGATGTGAATGGATTCGTATGTTATGTGCTTGGTCAGAGGATGAGAGGGACACACAGGGAGATCACAGCCTCCATTTTGCTGTGAAATGTCTTGCTGAAGAGATTTAGATGATTGTTGTTTAGCCTCACACAGTGAGCTTTAGAAATAACTCTGGTATCTCCAGTCAGAGCTGTTGTTGTGCAGTACAGTGATCACACAGCAAATCTATCAATAAATCCTCTCTGTTTTTAGATAATGAGCTTCAATGCTCAAGATCTGCGAAGGAGACTATGGATCATCTTTCCTGGAGAAGAAGGTCTTGACTACGGAGGCGTTGCTAGGTAGTGTGGACGATGGCTGAATATGTTGTTGTTTGTGTTGGTCCATCAGCAATTTCTCTAAAAAATAATGAAGACCCTTGTCAGCGAACTAAGTGTGTTCACAACTGATTGTATTTTGTTTATACCGACACAGAGTCCCAACTTTTTTGGAATCGGGCTTGTGCAAGTTCTTAGTGACAGTCTTGATATTGACTGTTGATACATCTGCACTGTTTTAATCTTGGTTATGTGACGTACACTAAATGAAATGCTCACCACTGTTTGCTGCCTCAGCTAGCACCTGGCTAAGTTAGCTATCCTGTCCCATTGTGTTGCTTCCTCTTTTCCAGGGAGTGGTTCTTCTTGCTGTCCCATGAGGTTTTGAACCCCATGTACTGCCTGTTTGAATATGCCGGTAAAGATAACTACTGTCTCCAGATCAACCCGGCCTCCTACATCAACCCCGACCACCTCAAGTATTTCAAGTTTATCGGACGCTTCATTGCAATGGTTAGTCACTTTTTCATAAATAGAATTATATCACGCAGTATGTCAAGAGAGATCATTTTAAAGTGAACTTTAGTGCCTTGTAGTGCACAGAAAAGGATTTTCTATGCAGCAACTTGATGTGAAACATGAAAGAAATCTGATTAGATGGTAATTAAGCAGCTTGTGTTTCTGTCCCTCAGGCTCTTTTCCATGGCAAGTTCATAGACACTGGTTTCTCACTGCCATTTTACAAGCGCATACTAAACAAGCCGCTGGCCCTCAAAGATCTGGAGTCAGTGGATCCAGAGTTCTACAACTCACTTATGTGGATCAAGTGAGTACACAAAACCATGTGGACAGGACTCTGAGACAGGTGGCAGTCTACTTTTACAAGAAGTCAAACAATTTAAACCTTTCTTATTCTGTTCATATTGTTTGTAACATTTTTGTTTTCTGTCTCAGAGTCTCAGAGATTTTTTTAAGTCCCAAAAAAAGTCCCAAAATGCAGGTCTTTTTCGATTCCGGATCACTTGGGTCTGAGTCAGCTCACCAGTTTGCAAAATTCAGACAGGATTCACTGCCATTCACTGCTGAGTTAGAGCTGGTCCCTGGGCACCACATGGTAGCTGACTAATGCTCCACAGGGACGGGTTAAATGCAGAGAACCAATTTCTTTATGTTGCACAGATTTTAAGAGCGCATATTATGATAAAGAACTCATTTTCTTATGTTAGAAGCTAACCTGGACTCAGTGAGTCCAGATTATCTGTGATAACAGATTCCAATTTAGTTCCAAGATCCTCAGAGTTCAGTTACCCCTCATTCGCAACTCTTTGAATATTTGCAGTTAATTTTTTGTTATTTTAATTAAGATTAAAATGCTCTGTGTATGCCACGTCTGTCAAACACACATCTGTCAGATTAGAGTGTTATAAACACAATGTTAGAGGAGTTGTGCTGAAACCGTCTGTGCTGCTCTTTAGGGATAACGACATTGAAGAGTGTGGACTGGAGATGTTCTTCTCCGTGGACAAAGACATACTGGGAGAAATCACCACCCATGAGCTGAAACCAGGAGGAGGAGACATCCAAGTCACTGAGGAGAACAAGGAGGAGTACATCAGGTGGGCTTTGTTTAGATTTGCTTCAGTCATTATCATTCAGCCTTTTATGTGGGGTACATAATGATTTAAGCTGTTAATTTTGTCAGGTGGTCTTTAGTCAGTTCCACATGTTCCTCAGACCAGCGTCTTTTGTAACGAGGCTCATAGTGAATCTCTGTGCTACTGTAGTTTCAGTGTTTTTGAGTTTGATGTGGTTGAACTGTACTGAAGTTGTGTATGTGTGTGCGTGTGTGTGTGTTTTCCTCTGTGCCCCCCAGGCTGGTAGCAGAGTGGAGGCTGTCCAGAGGAGTGGAGGAGCAGACACAAGCTTTCTTTGAAGGCTTCAACGAGGTTCTTCCTCAGCAGTACCTTCAGTACTTTGATGCTAAAGAGCTCGAGGTGAGAATGAACTGAAAACTTTATCATATACATGAAATAAGTTTTCCAATGAGGGGAGCAAAAGAGGCCTGTTTGACATCTGGGTTGCACATACGGCGCTGAAAATGAAATTTGTGCCGTGCAAGGATCGACTGATGTCATTCAAACAGATTTTTCCACATGAGTGAAAAGATTCATGAAACAACAACAACTTGTCTCCTGCTCCAGGTGATGCTGTGTGGCATGCAGGAGATCGACCTCGCAGACTGGCAAAGAAACACTATCTACAGACACTATGCCCGAAGCAGCAAGCAGATCATCTGGTTCTGGCAGGTGTGTGTGTGTGTGTGTGTGTGTGTGTGTGTGTGTGTGTGTGTGTGTATACCAGCAGTCGGATGTTCAAACTTTTTAAATCGCAGTGAAAAGTGACAGTAGAGATATGTTTCGTGTAGTCTAAGTATCTTAACAAGTCCAAAATAATATACTGTTTATATACCAAGTATGTTCTTATATTATCCTTAGAATCAGTTATGTATTTGAAAAACAGTATTTGATGTTTCATTCTCTTCTGACTGATGTTATGAAAATATTGAAATTAAAAGAAAGTTAATCAGAAATTTTACCCAACAAGATGTAACCAAAGCAATCATTTGAATAAATACTAAAATGTGTTTTTTATGTTATTTAGACCTTGAACAACACATCTTTACAACAACACATCTTATAACACTGTTAGTCCAATATTTACATTGCTGGTTATCTTTTGTTTCAGTTTTTATTGTGCACAGTAAAGTGCTTTAAACGGCATTCTGCTTTATCCTGCAGTTCATAAAGGAGATGGACAACGAGAAGAGGATGAGGCTGCTGCAGTTTGTCACTGGGACCTGTCGCCTGCCTGTTGGAGGCTTTGCAGACCTTATGGGTAATAATTGCAGCACATTTACTGCTTGTGATGGCAACAAAATTCAAATGCAAATAAATTATGTTTCTGGACCAGTTTCTGGTTAAAGCTCAAAGCCACATTCAAACACAGCTGTCGTTTGTCCTGTTTTAATTTTCTGTAAATCTACTCTTTATTTATGCCTGTCTCTGGGTCTGTTCTTTGTCCTTTCAGTACTTACATTTTAATGTTTTTACCTCTGTGTGCCAGAATTTAAACCATTTCAAGTCCTTAGCATGTTGGCTTGGAAATAGAACATAGATAAAATAATATTGACCAGTTGTAAAACACATGGATGATGAGCTTGAAACTTCGGTCAAGTTTGTTTGACTAGTCTCAGTATTTACAGCATTTTCTAAGATTCTGAAGCCTCGATGTCAGTCAGGATCTGAGAATGTTCGTCACATGCTGACATGTCCCACTGATGTGTGCTGCACTTTACAGGGAGCAATGGGCCCCAAAAGTTCTGTATTGAGAAGGTGGGAAAAGAAAACTGGCTTCCCAGAAGTCACACATGGTGAGTTCAGACATTGAGCAAATGACCTCAGTGTAGATTTGCAGAGATGGACACTGTCACACACACTTCTGAGCTGGGAGAATAAAACCGGTGCTTGGCTAAAATACTGTGTTTTATTTTTTCAACTTTCCCAGCTTCAACAGACTGGACCTGCCGCCCTACAAGAGCTACGAACAGCTGAAGGAGAAGCTCATGTTTGCCATCGAGGAGACGGAAGGCTTCGGACAGGAGTGAGACAAACCGGAAGGAGTCAAAACAGTGGGTGCAGGAGGAGAAGGCATAAAGACCACCAGTGTACAAATAAGGGAGCCTCTTCAGAGAAGGGGCTGTTTTTCGTGTGCTCATGCATGCATGCACACACCTGTGTGGTACTTCTAAGGGTGTGTGCGTGAGAGACTGTTGCTTGCATGTTTCTGCAAAGGAGCTGGGATTTGCACCTATCTTGTACACTGTACTCGCAGCAGGCCTCTCAGTGCTCGATAGGTACGTTATAATTTTGTACTCCCCTAAACCAAAACATGGAATCTGCTCCTGTCTGTCCGTATGTGCAGCAAATTATGCATGGCATCCCGAAAACTCACCCTCTGTGACGTCTGTTTAATGGGACTGCTTTGCTCCCCCTCCACATGATCCTAAAATGGCAGGCAACAGGGAGGCCTCGGGGTTAGAACCACAGTCTGAGGGGTCACAGGTTCTTGCAGTAGTGTCTTGCCAGAATGTCCTTGAAGACCTCTTTATGTCTCATTAAGTTTATCTGCATTGAAGCATCTGGTAAAGGTCAAAGTATTACATTCTTACAGCACGATTGAGAGGGTGTGCTTTTAAAAACAGGGTTCAGTTTTACCAAAAAGCAAATTTCGTAGCTCTAAGATTGTTTGTTGGATTAGCATCATCATCATCTTTCCTTATCATATCCTGAAGTCTCTTACACTTTCATCAGCATCTGTCCTCATGAAATAGGTGTTTTTTGACAAGATATAGTAACATACGACATAATAAGATGATAACTGATAACTGACTTAATGAACTGATAAAAAAGGGGGCCCCTCATTAACACTGAACTAACAGACAATCTCAGTGCTTCAAAGTAAATAAGAGACACACCTATAATAATTAATAAGAGATAAAGTTTTGGTTCTATAGTATTTGATCTGTGAATCACTTGATGATTGTGAGAAGTGTAGTAACCATTATTTATATTTATAGTGGTGTAAAATCTAGAAGACTTTAACAGAACTTTAACTGACCCTAGTTTTATAGGGCCAGAGTTTGTACACTGTGATGTGGAACTGAGCGTCTTGAATCAGAGTATTCTTGGAATTATTCATCTCAATATCAGCTTCAGAGACATTTTAAACCTCCCTTCCTATAGTTTAAAGTCTTGATAAAAAAAATAAATCCTGAGGATGAACTAAGTATTCTGAGATGCTGTTCTGTACATTCAGAACTCAAGATGTACTTGACTTAATGTGTTAAAACACCAAATTCAAGTGAAACCAAATCCATTTATTTAAGTTTGGGTTAAATCTTGAAGATATTTTGAATGCAAACTTAGCAAATCTTAAACATGAAATTGCATGTAGCACATGTAGCATTTGAAGGTGAGTGATGTATCTTATTTGATCTGTTTTTGCCCAGCAGCAAAACAGACAATAAAAAAAATAAGAAACAGTTTTAATGAATTTAGAAATCTTGATCAAATAGATGCAGTGCAATATTAAAATTAATTTATCTTTAACGCTAGAAATAACATTTTCCCATGAGCTTTTACACCTCAAAACAGTCAAAAGCCAGTGATGTGTAATTCAGTTTAATTGACAAAAATACCAATTTAAAATGAATCTCTGACACAGTGAAATAAAACGTGTGCCTGGATTTCCTTTTTTTATTTTGTGTTCAAATTATGATTTTAGGTGAAGATTTTCCTTGTGGTGTTACTTACCGATCTCCAGAACGACCTATTTAGTTTTCACGTAGAAACCTCCAAATGTTTCACTGAAGAAGAATCCACTATTGAGTGTGTAACAAAACGTAATGAATGTATGGAGATTTCTCTGCAAACAGTCGTGATCAGCAGTAACAGACTAAAGTAATTAATTTATCCTTTTTAACATCATGACATAAAAACACCAAGTAATGTGATTGCTCATTTTGGAGTTTGCTTTGAGTTAATTGATAAAACACTAAAAATGGCTGGAGTTGTTACTGAGGATCGTGGGGATTCAGGTGTTGTAAGTCTGACAAAGCACAGCACTTTTTCATTATCTTCCCTCCACTTTCTTTTCTTGGGAGGCATCCAGTCCTGGCTGTTAGTTACTCCGGGCTCTTTGTTTTTCCACCCAACGGTGAGGTTGTCTTTGTTTTTGTCATTTAGCCTTCAGGTAGCCTTATTTCCACCCTCAGGCATCAGGTATCCTTTTTATCAGCGTGATGCCAGCAGAGATTATCGACCACATGGGCTCTGTGGTCAGGTTAGTGCTCAGGCTCTGGTTGGTCCATCTGATCCTGCTGTGGAGACGTAACCAGACCAAGAGGAGTTTTAGACCTTTTATTTTTTAAAGAAACAGAACCATTATAGAAAAGCTGTTAAGACTTGGGATGATGTACGAAAGAGTAGTAGAGTTATGGATGAGAAAAGAAAATTCAAGGAGGAACTTTTTTTTTTTT
>JAQNCA010000002.1:6472243-6485479 GCA_029783725.1 Acanthurus tractus | reverse complement strand
TGACAAGGCAAGAATAGAAAGAAACAAAAACAACTTCAGAGTTGCTGTTTGAATCACAGTTGTTACACCCTGATCTAAAGGTGTAGAAGCACACTTTAAAGACAGAGACAGAAAGTGCAGATCAGATTAAACAAGTGGATAATTTATTGATTTTGTGGAGTATGTGATTTACTCACAAATGATGTTTAGGTACAGGGTAAACAGAAGTCAAAAAAGGACAAAACCTGTGCCATCTCCCCAGTTTAAGCTAACTAAACCATAAACAAAGGCCAAAAAGGAACAAAAGGACTTTACTATCTAACTCCCTAAACTAAAAAAGGAAACAAAAGAAAACAGGAAAGGGGGTAATTGTTGCAGCAGCAAATCGGTGGGTGCATGATAATGTGTCGCAGCTGTGTGGTTAAGGACTTTTTTTTGTAAACAATTCGATTTTTATTGGTATTTTACTGTGCTTCTTCTTTCTCTTCTTCTGCAGTGGCAATCGCGTGGACGCAGCGATGGTTTCCCGCCAAAAGGAGCTGCAGCGGGAGGTGTGTGACCTCACCGAGGCTGAGGAGCAGCTGGACGAGCTCATTTCCAAATGCAACCTGCAGCTCCGACTGCTCACAGAGGATCCACAGAACAAGAAATATCCTTTTGAGAGGAAAGTTTGCCGACTGCTTGCCGACAGTCATGGTCAGACAATGCGCCTTGAAAAATACATCTGAAATGAAAAAAAAAAAAATGCGGTTTCCTCAGATCAAATGGACAAAATATGACCGTCAAACCGAGCACGCAGATGCCACACTGTCTTTGTAGATTAGACTAGACCAGGCCCTCCAGGCAGTCCAAAAAACTCTTAAATAGGTTAAAAGAGAACTGATTCTTTACAGTGATGACTGTGAGCGTACCATGAAAAGAGCAGACAGTGGGTTTTTTGGCTGTGAAGCATATTAAAAATTAAATTAGTTGGTGAAATCTGAGACATATCACACCCATATTACAGAATAAAGAAACAAGAAAAATACCATTTTCCAAAGCCAGCCCTCTTAAGAGAGGTAAAGAGAATCGCAGAACTTTAAACCCTTCGTACTTCTTGCGGCTGTGTTGTGTTCCTTAACCTCTGTGTTTCTTACGCTGGGCTATGTGCGCTGTCAGGACCTGAGGAAGTCTTTTGATTCCCCAGACCAGCTGGTAATGGTGATCAGAGCTCCACCAGAGACCCAGATGCAAGTTTCAGAACCCAGCATGGTACGGGCCTTGAATGGGATTCAGCCTATGAAAACATGTTTTGTTTAAGGGTTGTTAAGGGTTTTTTCTTTCCCTCGTGACGTTGCATATCTGTCTGCATCTCTGCAGGGCTACCAGGTGTCGCTGAAGAGCACGCGGGGCCCGATCGATGTTTTCCTCTGTCCAGAAGACAGCTCCGGCGTCTGCAGCCCCGTGACAGGAAGTAGTCCCACAAAACCCAATGCTGACCAAACCCAGGCCCCGCCCTCTGCACAACCCACAGACCAATCACAAGCCAGAACGTCCACATCTGCCCTTGAAGTGGGTTTATCATCTCCAGTGTCCACGTCGTCCACAGTGACAGCAGCCTCCCAGCAGGACCCCTCATCTCTGGCGTTAGGTGGAGACACAGGTGAGTGCTCATCCTCAGTTAAATGTGTTCAGACACAGTTTAAGTTATGCTATTCGGAAAATCTTGAAAATAAATTTGTCTATTGTTTCCCACTTAGTGCGTTATTTTATTTCCTTGCCAACCCCTGAAAACAAATTTTTAAAAAAACCCTGTGATTTTAAGGTCAACCGTTCTATAAAACCAGATTATTCTCAACCAGACTTCTTGTCGGCTCTGCGGGTCCAGCAAACTGCTCGGCTCAGAGACGGGCCAGCTCCTGGAGCCAGCAGCAGTGAGCTGGCCTCTGGCAAGAAACTCAGAAGATGTCAGGAAATCACTAAGCTGTTTTATAAGATTAGAGATGTCTCTTGGGTTTACTTTTCCTCAGCTAACTGCTGAATTTACCCTCAAACTGAATGATTTGTTTGCTTTCTGGTAAACTGAGGAGTTAATTTGTTTCATTCGTAGGTGAAATGTGGGGTTGAATCAAGCACTGGCTGCCTCCTTGGTAGAGGTGTAAGAGCATTTTTCTATGACCTCCAAAGTGTTACATGAAAATTCGGCTTTCTGGTGGTTATGAATTGTGTTTCCTTGAAGAAAATGGCTTTCACCTCATAGTATCATAGTATTTTAATTTCATGCCAGGGAAGATGATGTGTTTCCAGATAGTCAGCTTTTTACTTTCATAAGCAGCATGAAAGAAGATAAATGTAGCATTTATTTTATATGAGTCAAGGACCAAGAAGACTCATATTATTTCACCATAATGAACTTCAAATTAAAATGTGAAGAATGCCCATAAATTAAATCATCAGCCTCCTACAAATATTCTGAGAAGCTAAAGTGCTTTCAGACAGTAAGCTGTTGCCACAGCATCCACTGCCTGCTAAAACCCATGGAGAGCAGATTACTGTCACGTATGACAAAGAAAAGCATTAAGTCATTATATTTAAGAAGTCAAAAGAACAGGAAAATTTTGGTGTTTTTACTTAAAAGGTTTAAATGAAAATCTCCCATTAGATTCGTAAAATAAGTGATTCATTTTCTATTAATCAACTAATTGAGTGAATTAATAATTTAGTTGTTGTATCTCTTTTAAAAGTAATAAAGATAATTTTTTTCACAAAGACTAGCCTGTAAGGCAGAGTCAGGAAACGGAGCATGTGTTTAAGGCAGTAAGCTGTTGTAACTTAAGTGTTTTTTCCCTCAAACCTTGTAACTCTAATAGTAATATACCCGTTTCACAGCAGCAGTTTTAACTTGTTGTAGCAGGCAGGAAAAACTGCTTGTGGTTGTTTTTGTTTCTTCTCCTCGAAAGTTTCCCAGTAGACTATGACAATAAGTGAGCAACGCCTCTACTCTGGAACTGACACATCTTTAATGGAACGCAGCCATTAATGTTAATGTTTATAATTCCACTTGTGCTTTTACTGTAATGACTTGGCAGACTCCAAGATGGAAAAAGGTGTGTCAGTATTGATCATAATATTGCACCTCGTTTTTGTAAACAATGATACGCCTTCTTTTGATTATTGTGTTTCATCAGTAAAAAGTATGAATCAGAATCACAAAGATCTCAGCGATCCTGTATTTGTCATATTCACCTGTCTTTAACAGAATCTCTGTTGGGAGGCGACCCGTTTGCCAGCCTTGGAGACATTCCCGATTTCGACCTCTCACCCCTCTCCTCCTCGGACTTCCTGAACGGAGAGGGCCTTTCTCTCCCATTGGATGGTTTCATCAACCTGTCACCGCCTCACAATCACGACTACCGCTTCGGACTGGAAGACCATGAAGGCATCAGTGAACTGTTTGATTGCGACTTTGGTGACCTATCACAAGTTTTAGGGGACAGTTGAATGGAAAAAAAATGAAGTGGAGCTTTCAGGCTTATAGAATTTCAGACTTTGGTTCCCTGGGTCTTCTTCTTCTTCTACAGGAGGGCTGGAAAACTACATTTTATGAAAAGATTTTGGATGAAAAAAACAACTCAGACATAATGTTGAGAGGTCTGGGAAAAATGTTCTGTGTAGTAATTGGTTGTAATCCCCAAAATGCTACCCACCCCCAACCACAAATTCTCAAATTGTACAGCACGATTAGCACTTCTCTTTGGCCATTGAAACATTTTAGACCAAGACTTTAGCCTAGTATAGCTATTTAAATTATTTATATGAATGTTATTTTGATATTTTGTACGAAGTGAGGTTTTTGTTATTGATAATGTTTTATCTGAGTGGATTGTGCAGGTGTTTGTGTGTGACATATGGACTCATAGGGCTGGTTTCCTTAACAAAGAAAACTTACATGCTCGTAGACTCATAAAGCTGGTTTCTCAGACAGCCTGAGCTTGAAGGGTTTAGCAAAGGAGGAAAGTTTGCATCCAGTGACCGGAGGCCGAAGTTGTTTCAGTGGAACCAGTGTTATGAGAAGTGCAGATTCAGTGCTGGGCTGTTCAAAAGCATCTCGGAGCTGTGGTGTATTGTCACAAACTTTTTTTTCACTTAAATCCACAGTGATAGAAGTCATTCCAAGCACAAAAGTGAAGGCTTCTCTGTTAAAAAATCAGTTTGGTCTCAAACACTGGAATCCAAAAAGTCTGGGTTTTCTCTAACATTTCTTGTCCGGATGAATGAATATTTCCACAGTCCTCACATGGTGGGCTAACAAGACTTAGTCATAAATGACTAAAGATCCATTTTTAATTAACCTACAAACCTACTGACCAACACGTGATGTCTTTACAGGGGTTTTCATATTTACGAGTAAGACAGATGCTTTTGGGGAGCCTGAACATCGTATTTCTTCAAGCACATGGGGACATAAAGTTTTATCATGGCATTTTGAATATCTTCTCCAAAAGACCTTTCTCCTCCTTTAGTCACCTTGAGAAAAGCCATTTAGAGAGTCCAGAGGACAAATGCAGAGACTCGACAGTGTGACAAATAACGTGGTTTGATGGATAAAAAAAAAGCAACTGAAGTATTAGAGGTCAAAGTTTGTCGGTGTGCCAGAAACCAGGTGATAATAGTTTGCTGCAGTAAGTAAAACCTAATACAGAATCTGTTGTTCTGTACTAGTTAGCTAGGCATTTAGCCATAGTCTCAGGTGTTCGGAGCAGAGCAAAGTCTTATATCAATGTTTTTGATGCAAACGTGTGAGAGTGTGACCATTTTAGATGTGTTTTATGGCTGTAGTTAGATGATGGTGTTCATTTTTCATTCAGAATGTTCAGGATCTTCCAGGAGATCCTGAGCTCTGACACACAGTGAAAGAAGTCTATCAAATTCCTACAAACTCTGCACTCATAATTGCTGGTTTTCTGAAAGAATTTAGTGTGCTTTGTTTCTAGTTATGGTTGAGTTAAAGCACAGCTGCATCATTGCCTTTACCTATCTAATCATTATAGAGCAGTGATAACTTCAGGAAAAGGTTAAGTGAAAGTAATGGACTTCTGATAGGGTTTCAAAACAGGCACTTCCTGTTATTTTATATGCACTTCAAATTAGTTCACAGAGTTAATGTACAAGCCTTAAATCAATGACCTCTACCATGTGAAGGGAGATACCTGGGATATCTTATCTTAGCATCAAAAGGATCAGTTCCTTCTTGTTTTTCTGCAATTGCCACATCGGGCTCCGTCTTTATGCTACATGGTTTGATTCCACCGCTTTGATTTTTCACTTGAAATAAGCAGCAATAACAAAGACGTTTTCTCATCATGTACTCAGAGTATCAGATGAATAACTGTCCAGCTATGTTTCTGTATTGTTGTACTTCAAATTTGTCTGTCTCAATCTCTTTTTTTCTTGTTCTAAGTTATGTAAGCTAACATGTTTTTACATTCCTGAAGTATTGGGTTTTGATGTGTGTACGGGTGCATGTGTGTGGAAAATATTATTTTTTTTGTTGTATTTCATATTTATTTTTAAAAAAGGGTTTATTAGAAAAGAAATGGTACAAAATTTCATTAATTTTGTGGCAGGAAGTGACTTTACACTTGGTAAATCCAAGAAATTTGTGAATTGACAGATGTGTCCTTAGTAATTTGTTTGTAAATTAGCATCTCATTAGCAATGTTTATATTTGACCGTGTTTTGTTCCCATAGAGAATACAGTTCCCTGTCTTACCTGTTGTGCATGTGCAACCTTTGCATCAGTTATAGCTGCAAATAACACAAATGTTTTTTTCATTTTGACTGAACTTGTATGTTTACTTAATTCTTCATTGGTTAAATCTCAGCCATCAGTTCAAAGAATCACTGTGTTACAGGCAGCATGGCTGATCCAAGGTTGCACATGGATACTAGTGTTGCCTTTTAGGTGCCTCAAACTGTCGTGAATGTGTGACATAACCTAATGATTACATTTGTTTTGTTTGTTTTGTGTGTTTTCTTTAGCTTCAGGTTGTAAAACTGAAAATCTAGCGTTTAATTCAACAGCATCGGAAAAGAAAACTGACAGCGGTGTCACACGCCACTAAAATGTTCAGCTTCTTTTATAACCCATGTAACCCTTCAGATGACATCAAAGTTTTTGTCCATTTTGTCCATCTTGGCCTTCAACTCCCATCAGCGGCTGAGCTGGTTAACATTTGCCGAATGGTGAGTGGCTCATGCTGTCAGTGTTCGTGAAATTTGTGTCATGTTGTGGTTCTCTGCAAGACAAATGCAGTGCCTTGTTGAGGTAAAATATTGACTATTAATGATCCTTCAGTTGAAGATTTTGTTTGTATGTTTGGCCGTGGTGATGGAATGCAATGTTTTCAGGTCTTTTTTGTGTTTTGTTTTTTTGTTTTTTGTTTTTTTTTTGGTGAAAATATTCAAGATAACATTCGCACCAGAGTTGAAATCAAATCACCTTCAGATAAAACCCCAGAAAGTATCATTGGAAATTATAGGAATCAAGAGGGTATTACTAAATTAATGTGTCAGAGCTTTATTGAATCTCGAAATACCACATTTGTTTTATGCTATACAAACTTTAAACGATTAATAAGGCGTTCATTTTTCATCAACAGTGTCTTTTTATGTGTTAAAGTCACTGTCAGCCAAACATGGTATGAAAAGCAATGAAGTTTCTGTGGTTTAACACTGAAAGGAAATTGACTCCAACCCTGATCCAGTCGCTGTGCAAAGTGCTTTTAAGGGAAAATTATCCTGCAACCTAACAATCAATTACAGTTATTCTGCTTTTTGTTTCACAGATTTTATTTTTGTCTCTACATACTGGGTAAATAAATAATTACAGGTTTGTACTTGTGAATTATTACTGGGCACTAATATGCCCTTTTGTATCAAATTCTCTTTGACAAAAATAAAATTAACTATTTTGGTTTGACACTTTTGTAGCACACTGTCTTTCTGTCACTAAATTTGAATATAACACCGAAAACACAATATCACCTTCAACCATTTTGAGTTAATATGATTAAATATATTTAAAACACTGTTAAGAGCTAAACACATTTTCAGAGAAGTGTACTACTCTTGTTATAAAGGGGAAAAAAAAATCAAATGACTTCCTTTTTAAATTTTTCAACAGCACAGAAACATATAGGAACCCATGCTGTTATATACAACATACTACTTCTACTACTACCACTCAGCAGTGTAATGGTGCTGAATGGCCACAAGAGGGTGATTGAGATGTGTGCGGTTAGAGGTAAACTCCCGTTTACTGAGTCACTTGAAAAAGCCCTTTCTCAAGAAAGGTGTTGAAAGTTTACATATTCTAAATAAAGGTGTGTGTTTGGGTGTGGACACTACTCAATTAAAAAAGGGATGAACTAAAAGAAATGATCAAACTATCTTTTACAAACATCGATTTGATTGTTGTAAGCGTGTTTGCTGATTGACCCAAGTCATCTCTCATCTTTTATCTGTGTGAAAATGAGACTCTAAAGCTCAATACCTTTCATTCTCTGTAGTGATATAAACTGGTTTCAAAACATAAAAAGTAGATACCACATCAAGTCACATTACTGCATGAACTTCATGTGTCATCATAACAGTTATTCAAGACCTCAATGCAAGCTCACTATTGTGTAGAACATTTTGTAATTATTAAAGTTTGTACTCTACACAATGAGTTAGACAAGAAAGTGAGAGTGAACAGGACTTATACATTTACAATGCAGAAAACATGTGCTCACCATGCAGCATTTTGAAATCTGAATTCTGACTCAACGGTCCTCTGTGGACTTAAATTGAAAAGGGAATGTTGACATGTCTTTGTCACCTGCCACACCTGCCACACCTGCCACACCTGCCACATCTGCCACCATCTAATCTCAAATTAGATGAAAAAAAAAACAAAATGCTACCTCATTTCCAGTGAATGGTGTGGTGACACAACATTTCTCAATAGACAGTTAACTGTGAAAACTTTGATTACATGTTACAAGTTTTGCATATGAACAACATCAGTTTATGAGCATCACTCTGATTTTTTTAGTTTGAAAATATTCTTTTACTCTCTAACAGGTTTGCTCTATGGCAATCGGTCATATAAAAAAAGGCAGACAATCGATTTTAATAACATCCACATGATAAAAGACTGTACCCTTAGGTGATTTCACACTAACATAGATAGTTTGAAAAAAAAAATTTAAAAAATAAATTTTAGGTTTTGAACTAATTTTGGAATAAAGTGGAATGGTGTTTCATACTTGTAAATAAATAATGCTGGCCAATGCTGCTGAAGGGAGAAAACAGCAAGAACACAAACTGGCAAGTGATGTATAAATATGTCAGAGTAAACAAAGTCAGTTCACTCACAGTAATGAGAATTTGTCATGATTCAGTAAATTACAAGGTTTATAAAACATGACCCAAAGTCAGTGACCATCATATGACAAACAGCCCCCTTTTTACAAGCCTTCATTAGTGGAGCTTGACTACTTATCAGAACAAACCACTGAGACTCGGCAAAAGGCCTCCAGTGAACTCTGTTAGTTGGTTAATGCAATTAAAACTCATTTTTATTGTGTCTATGCAGTTCCATGAAGTTAGCATTCATAGCTGTAAAGGTTTCATGCAGAACCATAAATACTGCAATCTTAACACTTACCACTTTACAGTATCAAGTAGTCCAACAGCACACACAGTTTTAGAAATGACTACAGGGTTAAATCATCAACACTCAACAGTTTTACACAAGTAAGTTTCATACAAGGACTGTTGCTCCAGATTGATAAGGCACATTGTTGTTTTTGTGTTACTTTTTAGTTCCTGGTTTATTCATGTTCCTTTCTATTGAGTTGAGTGCAATAAAAGTTATCTTTGAAGGTCTTTCAATTTCACTACATAGATATATCATTCATCTGAGACTGCTTTATGTTACAGTACACTGTACAGTTCAAAACTGCTGCTGCTGCTGAGGCTCTTTAAAATTTTTGCATTTTAATTATTGCTACTGGGGCTTGGCTTGCCACTACTGACCACTGATAGGAGGAAGAAAAAATAGAAAAAAAGGGTGAGAGGGAGACATATATCAGTGTTGAGGAGGAGCCTGCTTGTCATTTCTTCAGTCACAGTCACTGCTGTCAGACATGGACTGCATGCAACAGACAACACAAAACATCCGTGGTGAGTCCTCTCTGTAAATCTTAAGTCTTTTGTTTTCCAGGGGCAGGTGTTTGCATACTTTTACTTTAAATTGATATAACTCAACCTGAGATCAGATATATTAAATGCAAGTATTATTTGCACATTACCAAGTAGTTTTTTAAGTAGTAACTTGAAACTGTGCACTATCCTTAATCTGAAATATTTAGTTTTTTGTTGAAGCAAGTGCTTGACTTTACAAGCATTTTAGTCATGAGTGTGCCAGAAAATGCACATAGACTGTATGTTATGAATGCAAACAGCATAGTTGCAGAGCACACTATGTGGCTGAGTGATGGGATGGTCTAGCAAAAGCATGTGACAAAGGGGCAGTTTTTTAACATGAAAACAACACTGTGAAAGAGGGAACTTAGTGGAGTAAATAAAAAAAAATCCTATGATTCATCGCACAATTGGCTTCTTCATCTTAAAAAAAAAACCCTCTTCCCTTTCATCACCTTCACTCCTGCTCCTCTTCTATCGTTCTTGAATTGTCAGTATACAGTCTTTACACAATTGCTCCTTTAATAAATCACCACCTCTTTTCCAGGCGCTCGCAAAGGCGACTGTAGGCTCAAGTTGGTCAACTTTGAGGTTCATGAAAACCACATTTCCCACGAGACCAAGGGGCTCAGTGAAAAGCACCTGGTAGTGCGACGAGGGAAGCCGTTCAAAGTCACCCTGCTGCTCGGCGGCCGGTTATGGGACCCTTTCAACGGGAGCCTGGTCCTGGAGGTCTGGCTGGGTATGAAACACATGATTAACTTTGCTCTTACTGAGGCAAGAACGTGTCATTCACAAAAGGAAAAAGTATATTGAGAAATACACTGAAATTCCCTGAATATAAGACATATTTCTAATTTCTGTGCTTGCAGTAGGGAAACGTATTTCTGCCAAGCCATAAAAATAAAAACTGGATCAGTAACTCGTTATAACATAAAAAAAACTTTAAACTAACATTTTACGTTATATTAATATATTTTCACGTTCGTTCAACATAAAAAAAATCTTGTTTTTGTAATTTATTGTTATAACAACAGGCTAAACTATTAACATCGTTAAAACAATAAACTTTGTTGTTAGGTGATAATCCATTCTTGTCTCGGTCGACATAGGTGGCTCTTTCATTTGTTCATGGAAGTCTTTAATATTTATTTGGGGTATAATAACATGTCTGGGTCGATAGCTAGTCTTGTTGCTAAACATAATGTTAAATTATATTTCCTTTTTTTTTTAATGTATGCGAGTGAACGTTACTTGCTAACTTTAAGTAACAGTAGCACTCTGACTTTGAGGCAAATGTATCCGGTTGCCGAGGTGTCGCCGAGGGAATAGAAACATGGTTTCCATTCAGTTAATACTTTTAGGATGGCAGGGTTCCAGTTATTAGTCAGACCCTCGGTTCTCAGGAAAACCTTACTGACTGATTATGTCAGTAAGTTAATTATTTTTTCTTTGGCAAAGGACCCTGGTATAAACATGTTGATGTCCTTTGAGATGTCATTACTGAACCTGATCTCCTGGACCTGATCTGACCCTCCAGACTTGGGTCTAACTCCTGTCACAACCAGGCAATGTCCACCTGATGACCTTAGAGGCCATTTTGGTTTTTATTTAAGTGGGAAGAAAATAATAATTAATGAATGAGACCCACAATAGCCACCATAAGCCACTAGTCATAGTTGATGATGCAATTTTTTTCTTATGAAGCAGTGTTTTATTTGTGAGGGAGAACTGACATTATCTTCATCATTCAAAAGTTCCATCTTCTTACTTAAAGTAAACTGCGGGTGTTTTCTTTCATCATACAGGTGATATGTCAGAGAAATTTCCAGTCCAGTTCTCTGATGAACAGTCCAATCCCTATGGCTGGTCAGCCAAAGTCTACCCAGGCGACATGAGCCCTCATTCAGTCACTGTCCACATCTGCTCCCCTGTTCTGTCTGCAGTGGGGGTGTATCATCTCCAGGTCCACATAAAGACCATGCAGTACATATCAAGCTATGCAGTGGGGGCATTTGTGCTACTCTGCAACCCTTGGCTAAAAGGTGGGTCCATGTACTAAAATTCTGTCCGTTATTGTCTACTGAGTTTGCTTTTATCTTGTTATCGAGGTCATTTCACACCCCTGCCATTGCTTTCCAGATGATCCAGTGTACATGCCCCTGGATGCCCAAATACAAGAGTACGTCAAGAGTGATTATGGCTTGGTGTACATGGGTAGCCATCTAAACATTAGTAGGCGGCCCTGGTCATTTGGTCAGGTATGTGACACCATACATGCAATTATGGTAAATGGATCATGTACTAATAACAGTATTATGTCAAAAACTGGCTCAATGCATGTAAAAGACAGATACCATGAAATAGCATGCCATGCTGAGAGTAATTGCACCAGTCTTGAGTGGATTGTATGGATGAGTGAGGCATGTGTTTGTGTCAAAGGCAGCAAAATGTTCGACAAAACCAAGACTTGGAGGTGTTGATCCTAAAGAATGACAGACACTAAGAAATCCATCCAGCAATTCAGTTCATTTCAGCTTGTTATGCATTATAAAGGACAGAGGGCTGGCATTTATACACTTTATTACAGCCATGAAATAAGGTTAGCAACTCTCTTTGATTGTTGCATGCCAAAGACGTGAGGTCAAACAATAATTTACAGGTAGGAATTCTGTGCATTGTGTTCCCATGTGTGCAGTATGAGCCCGGTGTCCTGGAGGCGTGTTTGCAGCTGCTGGAGGTCAGCCCACAGCACCTCAGTGACAAAAACAAAGACTACAGTCTGCGAGTAGACCCTGTCTACCTCTGCAGGGTGATCTCTGCAATGGTGAGAGACAACAGCCACTTATAATGAATTCATGTGCAATAAATATACAGATCTGTTTCTGATAATGTCAATAACATGACAAGATTTCAATAATGATTTTCCGCATATTTTTCACTGTGAAGACGAAAAGGTAATAACAGTTTGGTTTTGTCCAAGGTGAACTGTAACGATGACCTGGGTATTTTGATGGGAAAGTGGCAGGGTGGCTATAAAGATGGTGTCAAACCCACAGAGTGGAGTGGCAGCGCTGACATCCTTCACCGCTGGGTCTCGTCCAACTTTAGCCCTGTGCGCTATGGACAGTGTTGGGTCTTTGCATCTGTCCTCTGCACAGGTACTTTGAACAACTGGGACACATCAGTAAAACATTTATGCAAATATCCTGGGTGACATTTATTTATTTTTTTCTAAGGTTGAGCAGTTGCCCAACATGCCATTAAGTTTTTAATGGCAGATGGAATCCTGTAGCATTTTTAGCTAGCTAAGGTTTCAGTTTATTACAGTGTTCCTTAAATCATTATAACGATACTTGCATTAGTCTATATTTTTTTAACTAGTTTCGTCCTAGTTTTTAGTCACAAATAATTAAGATTAAACCAATATTACAAACATGATTTGGCAAATTATTATTATTGGCAAATATAACAGCGAGAGACCACTACCAGTATCAACATATAGGCAGGTTAAGTCTAGTCCCTTTTTTGTTTGATGTTTTGAAACTGACCTTTAAATGTAATCGTTACTGCTTCACTTGAGATTTTTATATTTTTTTTTTAACAAGCTTACTTACATTTTAGTCCTAATAATGTCAGATTTCAGAATCCTGGTCCATCTGGTGTTTACTAACTTCTTTTTTTCCCCCCAGTGATGAGAGTGCTGGGGATTCCCGCCAGAGTGGTGACAGTTTTTAATGCAGCCCACGATACTGATAGCTCCCTGAAAATTGAAGAATATTACACGAGCAGAGGGGAAAAGCTCAGCCTGTCAAACGACAGCATTTGGTTGGTGTCTCTTGTTCTCAAACCACAAAGATAGTAGTTGGTGTCTCTTTGTATTACTAAAGTCTATCAAAACTATTTAACATTTACATTTAAAATGATGTTTTCGAGAAGCTCGACTTTGCACACTGCATACTCCCACTACTATACTACTGCTTACAACAATTCTATTGTCTATTTTAACATTAATATGATCCCACA